>OX451216.1:57660964-57740248 GCA_949628195.1 Phasia obesa
TGTGGAATTTATTTTTTGAAGATTATGTCTATTAAATGTTGGCCGTTGTTACCTCGCAGATGGTCCATCCGTTGAGTCCAATTTTCGATGACTCGTTCGAGCATGTCGACTGGTAACTGGCGAATTACACGAGTGATGTTTTGCTCCAAGGCCTGAATCGAAGCGGGTTTGTCCGCATCAACATTTAGACTTTGCATATCCGCAAAAGGAAAAGTCTAACGGTGTGATATCACACGATCTTGGCGGCCAATCGACCGGCCCAAAACTTGAAATTATGTGCTCACCGAAATGTTCTCTCAATAAATCCATTGATTGATGCGATGTGTGGGAAGTGGCTCCGTCTTACTGAAATCAAATGTCGCCGAGATCACGAGCTTCAATTTCAGGCATGAAATAGTCGGTTATCATGGCATGATAACGGTCGCCATTGACTGTAACGTTTGCACCGGCATCATTTTTAAAGAAATATGGACCGATGATTCTACCGGCCAACAAATTACACCAAACCGATGTTTTTTTTTCTGGATGAAGTGGCAGCTCTTGATTCTCTTCAGGCTGCTCTTTGTCCCAAATGCGGCAATTCTGATTGCTTACATACCCATCGAGCCAGAAATGGGCCTCATCGCCCATTTCTGGCTCAATGCTCGAAAACGTCGGATCTTCTTTAAACTTTTCAAGAGCCTATAGAGCGATTCTATTCAGGCGTAAGTCTTTCCATTATGATATGCCAAACAATACTAAACAAAAATAACATGACAGCATGGCAAGACTCACACGTGATCTGCCAAAAAAGGCTATTGAAAATAGTACCTCGAAATGGATCACACTTTATATAAAATTTTTTATTTATTATTTATTTTTGAAAAAAGTAAAATTTATTTATTTGACTAAAAAAAACCAAGGTTGAAAAATATAAGGTGTTGAGCAGACCTCTTTATAACATAAGTCAACAAACATAGATTCGATATTTTTGTTGTCATTTAGTACTTGTCATTTAAATATTATTCGTTACGGCTAATGTTAATAGGAGTTTCCTAAACATTTCATTTGCATTCTTTAAATTTAAAAGATCTTTAATAGATAAAAGTCTCTAACATAATCTATACATACAATAAAACAGCAACTCATTTCCTGTCTGTCTGCCTTTCTGTTGGTGTTCCCATCACTTTAAACTACTATATGGATTTTAACAAAATTTTGTGAGGAGGTACCTTAGTACCATGATTTCAATACAGAATACTTTTTTCCGCAAAAATATATCGCTTCCAAGAAAAAGTGGAGAAAAAGCATTGAAAGTACCCCGGTTTTTTTTAAACCGATTTAAAGATACTGCATACTTTAAGGCATTTTTTATTTTTGAAACGGGATATTTTAAACACCGTTGTGCTACAGATGGCACTTTTTTTAAATAATGACAAAATATAAATTAATTAATTTATATTATAATTAATTATAATGACAAAAAAAATTAAACACGGTTGCGCAACAGATGGCGCTGTTTTTAAATAATGACAAAATACAAATTAAGAGCGGGATATATTATTTTGCGCAACAGATGGCGCTGTTTTATAATAAGAATAACTTACTACCAAATAGCCAAGTGAATAAAATTTGCAATTGATTTGTATTTTTACTTTGTGGAATTACATTGAAAATAAAATTTTCTTCCAATATCGAAGAAAACAAATGGTAGTTTGGAGTTAAAGCAAGAAAAAGTAATTTACTTTTTAGCGGCAGTCTTTTTGGCTGCTGGTTTTTTAGCTGCTACAGCCTTTTTAACATAACTTCTGATCCCACCATGGTCTCACTCTGAAATTTTTATGGCGTACTCATTAAGCCACGCTAAAAAACATATGTAAATTTTAAAATATTAAAAGACACAATCTCAAAGATTTTAATAAAACTTTTTTTTAAATATCGGAAAAAAGTTTGTTAAAAGATTTCATGATTCATGATTGATACCAAATTAAAGCGTATGAAATACCCTTTAAAATAAGCTATTACTCAACTTTCTAGGACTTATAGAACTGAATTTAGAATATTGTTACGAAAGAAGAATTTATTCATTATAGGCTCTGAACAACAATACTCTCGAACAACAACAACTAATGGTTTGTTTTCTTACAATGATGAAAGAATGAAACAAACAATAAAGAGTAACGCCTTAAACAAACATTCGCATATACACACACACATTAAATAAACACTCATCAGTTAAATACACAGCCACATACATAAACACAAGCATAAACAAATAAACAGCCACACATACCGGTATAAAGAAATAAACAGCCACACATACAAGCATAAACAAATAAATAGCCACACAATAAGGTATAAAGAAATAAACAAACAAAAACAGAAAACAAGAGCAATAACAATCGAACCTGCCAGATCTGTCTGGAATAGAACATTCTGATGCTTTTAAATCACCTATATAAGCGAATCGTGCTGGCGAGTAGTATGGCAGTATTAATTTAAAAGTCAAAGAGTTCAGTTGTCGAATTTTAAGAGTGTTAACAGTTTGCTGTATTTTTGAACAGTGGTGTTAAATAAATAAAGTGATTAAAGTAAAAGTAATAACAGAGTGTATTTATTTTGCAATTAAAAAAACCCAACGTAAAGTAAAAACGTAACAATATATTTAATCCTCGAGCGCATATGCAAAAAAGCGACTTTTTCCAATTTTGATAACTGTGTAGCGTAAAAACTGTAAGAGATAGAATTTTTTAAAAATCATATTTGGATTCAGGGAGTCAAAGAATATAAATCAAAAAAGTTTCAATAAAATCTGAAGTAGTCATTTTGAGTGCCTTGTTGATTTGACGTGAAATTACCCTGTTATTAAAATACTTTAAACACCCCTTACAGAGCTTTACAATAGATTTTAGAATTTAATATAAATTTTTGAACTTTTTTAGGGATGGGTATATAAAGTCAATACATATACGTGAAGAATTTTGGAATTACCTTTTATAAAGTAAATACGTAAGAGTCTTAAAATTTCGTGTGGATTACTTTCCAAGCAAAATCGAACTTTCCAAGCAAAATCGAATTATAAAATTCTACCAATTAAATGGTACAACATACAGTAATATTTCAAGTCTCTATAACGAAAAGTATATTTTAGTCTGCATGACCGAATACATATAACACTTTTACCTGTTTCTTTTAGTTTTTATTTTACTTAAAATTATAAAAAATTTTATTCACAAATCCATTCGGTAAATTCACGATTTTAATTTAATTATTCTTGAAAATTACACTATTTTTTAGGTTCTTAAAAAAGCAATAATTAAAATGATTAACAGTTAAGTTTTTCGCATTTGCTCTTTTAGCAAACTTGATTTGTGTTATTAATTTTGATTTGCGAAATGTAGAAAAATGATAGTAAAATAAATGTACTTTTCTAAATTTTTTCTTTTATTTTCGCTCAAAAACGTCCACAAAAGAACTATTTAAACACACACACATACTTATTCACTGATTCTACTAAATAAGGTGTCCAGCCTCAGTAGAGAGAAGGAAATAATAAGGGAAATTTTTAAGTTTATTATTAAACTTATTCTCTTTCCTCTTAAATGGTAGTTTGACTGTCAAACACATAATAAAATTTCTTTTAATATTTCCCTCTCTCTCTACTGATACCCCCTTATTTAGTACGCCTTGATACCAATATTGATAATAAATAAATCAGTCAAGTGCGATGTTTAGTACAACTTTAAAAATTTAAGTTGTTAATTTTTTTATGTCTTATGAGTCACCCTTTAATTTTAAAATTAAAGTTATAATCGCGAAAATTGCACTACTGTTGGAACACCCTTTAAATTTTAGTAATTGTTGTTATAGCGGCCATGGTAATAGACTTTCTGTAAAAATATATGTATATGCGCCTACCTATTGCGCTTCAAAAATAAGGTAATATATGTACGTGAAAAACATGTCACTGATGGAACACCCTTTGGATATTAGTAATTGTTACAGCGAGCGAAGTACAACATCTACTCTAAACATTTCAAGAGTCTAGCTATTACGGTTCTCTGTCGAAACACCCTTTAATTTTGTTATTTACTATAGCGGCCGTGGCAATTCTCTTTCTATGAATATGTCAAGAGTCTACCTATTACTATTTAAAAAATAAGTTATAAGTGAAAAACATGTCACTGTTGGCACACCCTTTAATTTTTGCTATTTGTTATAGTGGCCATAGTAATACACCTCCTGTAAAAACTTCAAGAGTCTACCTATTATCGTTTAAAACTTATGTCATAAACATGCAAATCACGTCACTATCGGAACACCCTTTAATTTTTAGGTTTAATATTGTATACTTGCTTATAACGCGAACACAGTTTAAATATTTGTCTGTAAATTTTAAGTGGTTGCCTCCTATAGCTAAGAAATAAAGACATAAAAGCAAATAATACGTCACTTTCGGAAAACCCTATAAGTTTCAGTATTTGTTGCTATAGTAGCCACAGTTATAACACTTCTGTGAATATTTCAAGAGTCTACCTATTATGGTTCAAAACTTAGGCCTTATACATGCCTAAGTTTTCACACCACAATCGAAACACCCTTTAAAGCGAACTAAGTTTAAATTACTGTTTGCATATTTTTAGTGTATTCCTCGTACAGTTCAAGAAATAATTCGTGAACAACACCTCTCTATCGCAACACTCTATAAGTTTTAGTATTTGTTGCTATAGCGCCAACAGCTATACATCATCTGTGAAAATTTCAAGAGTCTACCTATTACGGTTCCAGAGATAAAAGGCGCTAACAAACGGAAAGATTTTGTACCGAAAACAATAGGGTTACGTTTTTACCTTTTGGGTACGGTAACCTGAAAAAGATAAGAAAATATTCAGATAAATACGAAAAATGTGGTTGAAAACATATAACTTAAAGCAACTCGTGGTATTTATTTTGAGTTAAGTTAAACTAAAATATTAGAAACAATTTTAACAACTTGCATTAAAAATTTATTGTCGAGTTTATTTGTAGTAATTGAAGTATAACTAAATTTTAAATTGGCTGTTATACAAAATCTTCTATTGATTAAGATTGAAGATTGATTAAGATTGATTAAGATTGTAAACAAAAAAGTATGACTCAAAAAAAAATAATATCGTTATTTAATGTTTGATGCAAATGTTCTTGCAAAAGTGCAAATGCGTCATATCATTAAAATTTAACAAAAATAACAGGTATTTTGTTGTTAGGTTTTACAAAAAAGCTATGATATTAAGCATTTGCACTTTTGCAAGATCATTTACATCAAACACTGAACTCGACTACTGTTCGAAATGTATTTTATAACAAAATCTTGAGTCTAATTTTACTGATTTAAATTGAAAAAAATAATAATTTATGAATTGAACCGTTTGTCGAAAAGTTAAAAAATAAACTAATAAATATTTGTGTCTTTTATTATAAAGTATGTTTAAACAAACGTGCATATTGCGCATAATATTAAAGAGTTTTTCATCTTATTGTTTTCATAAAACATGTTTTCTTCGTTCTGACAATATTTTGTTCGATTCTGCTTTGAAAATAAGCCACACCAAATCTTAAAGCAACATGGCCACACATCAAACTGCTGCTTCAAACTCGCTCTTTTGTGATTGTGTTAGTAAAAAAATACTCACACTTATAGGAGAGAGTAAGTTTGAAGAAAATCTAAATACTTTTCATTTTCACTACCATCGCCATAGAAATTTGAAGCCAGTTTGATGTGTGTGTACGTAATTACTTCAAATTTCATTTTTACATAATTTTCAAAGCAACAACATCTACTACTTTTTTCGATGCGGTATAATCAAAATGGAGGAGAAAAATTTTATTTTAGAGTTAGTTGAAGTTTATATCGATTTTCCTGCTTTATGGCAAGTGAAAAGTGAAGAATACAGTAATGGAACTGAAAAACATTTAATTTGCTCATTTAAAAAAAATAAAAAAAATTTTAAAAGAATTTGCGTTTAAAAATTGTACGTGTTTCCCTTTGCAAATCAACTTTAAAATGAAGTTTGATTGAATGAGTTTGATGTGTGGCTGTGCTAAGCAAAATTAAATATTACCAATACATACACAAATTTGAAGCATCAGTTTGATGTGTGGCCAGGGTGCTTTAAAACAGCATGGCCACACATCAAACTTCTGCTTTAAACTCGCTCTTTTGTGATTGTGTTAGTAATAAAATACCTACACGTATAGGAGAGAGTGAGTTTGAAGAAAATCTAAATACTTTTGACTTTTCACTACCGTCGCCATAGATATTTGAAGCCAGTTTGATGTGTGTGTGCGTAATTACTTCAAATTTCATTTTTACATAATTTTCAAAGCAACAACATCTACTACTTTTTTCGACGCGGTATAATCAAAATGGAGGAAACAAATTTTATTTTAGAGTTAGTTGAAGTTTATATCGATTTTCCTACTTTATGCCAAGTGAAAAGTGAAGAATTCAGTAATGGAACTGAAAAATCATTTATTTTGCTCATTTTTAACAAAAAAAAAAACTAAAAAAAATTTAAAAGATTTTGCGTTTAAAAATTGTGCAAATAAACTTTAAAATGAAGTTTGATGGAATGAGTTTGATGTGTGGCTGTGCTAAGCAAAATTAAATATTACCAATACATACATCAGTTTGATGTGTGGCCATGGTGCTTAAGACTCTTACGTAATAACTTTATATAAAGGTATCCATCTCTGGATAAAATTCTAAAATTTATATAAAATTCGGCGTACCTTCACTACTTTTTCTCCACTTTCTCTTGGAAATAAGATATTTTGCAACTCTTTATTAGATGTGGATGAATTTTTTTTTTTGCTTTATCAAATATTTTTTGGGATTCATGATTTTTACCAAGGCGAATTTTTATCAGGTGGTGTTGAAAGCACAGTTGAAATTTTTTTGTTTACGTTCTTTGCCGGCTAGTTCCAAGGCGAATCTATTTATCAGGTGAAAGCGAGACGACAACAAGTACAACAATAAAAAACAACATGTATTTTGTTTTTATTTGGTCGGCTGCCTCTGTCAAAATAAATTAATTCTCCTTAATTAATATGAAAGCAAATTGTAAAAAAAATAACTATGTTCGCTTACTTTCAAAGAAGAAATTACCAACATCTATGAAAAATATTTATTTGAATTATTTTTACACAATAATAATTTAAGGGTTTATTAATCTTATGATGCATGACTAGCAAACAACAAAGAATAAATTTATTAACTATTTTTAATTGAAAAACAAACCTAAATTGTTTTGTTTATTTTTACTAAAAGAAAAAACGAACAAAAAACTAGAACTAAAAAAATAAAAAGCAATTAAAATAAAAGCATAAAAAAAGAATCTGCACCCTCCGCAGCTCATTTAAATTCTTAAAATGTTGTGAAAATTTGTGTATGTGTATGTGTTATTGTGTTATGTGCATTAAAAATTTAAAGTAAAAAATCAACATACATACATTCATGTAACGCCTTTTTTAAATACATTTTTCTTTTGTTTCAATTTTTTTTGTTTTCAATATTGTTTCTAAATAAAAAATTTTTGACATAACCTGCCTCCAAAAACTTTAACACACAAAATTCAGCTGGGCTATCAACATCACCTGATATAAATTCGCCTTGGCTGGTTCTTTCAAAATTTGTTTATTTAGAAACAAAAATTATAACAAAACACAAAATTATAATTTTCCAAAAATAAATATAAAAGACTAGAAGCAAGGCATATTAATCAGGTAGCCTCACTACTGAGGGGAAATATTAAGGCGAAAATAATAAATTTTTTTTATATGGATTTTGACACTTAAACTTACAATTTTTCCCCTTAAATGGAAGTTGAACTATCAAACTCTATATAAAAAAAATTTAAAAATTTCGCCTTATTATTTTCCCTTCTTAGTGAGGTTACCTGATGAATGTGCCTTGACTAGAAGTCACAAATATTGAAATTTTATTTTTTTCTTATAAATACGTACATATATATGTACAACACAACTATAACACACAAACTTAAAATACAATTATTTAATTAAAGTCGAAGGCCAATTACTTTTACTAATTTTTATTTTTTTAAATTCTTTTGAATTTTTTTTTTAATATTACTGATTTGTTTCTTTTTTAACCGACTTCAAAAAAATAAGGAGATTATCAATTCGTCTGAATGTTGCTTTTTTATGTTTGTGCCCGCAGAACTCAGTCACTTCTGAACCGATTTTAATTTTTTTTCTTTATTAGAAAGGAAATGCTTACAGGTTGGTCCCATTTTAAAAGAAGTTCAGAATATTGAAAATTAAAGGGTGTCCCCATACAACATACGTGTTTTTTACCGTACGTAGAACCGTACGTGTATTATGAACCCTTTTAAATTTAAAAAAAAACTGCATATCACTATAGCTGCCAATAACAGAAATTAATAAAAAATAAACTTAAAAATTAAAGGGTGTCCCCATATGTGACGTCAATTTAAATATATGAGCCATTTGAACCATTGTAGGCAATCACTTGAAAATTGGACAGAATGTCGAATATTTATAATCAGAAATTAAATATTTATAATTAGAAGTTAAAGGGTGTCCCAATTGTTGATGTAATTTGATGTATATTGCCAAACTTTTGAACCGTAACAGACAGACGGTTGAAATTCACAATGAACCTGTATATCTAAGTCCTTTATAACATCAAGTATATAATTTAAATTTGGAAACTAAAGGGTGTCCCCATAATTGATATAATTTAACCTATCTAGCCCTATCTTTTGAACCGTTATAGACAAACACTTGAAAATTAGACAGAATATCCACTACTATGTCCCGTATAATAACATTTATAAATAAACAACATTTTAAAGGGTGTCTCAATAGTTGATGTAAATTGATGCATATGGCCAAACTTTTGAACCATTTTAGACAGACATTTGAAATTAACAAAGAATCTGTCCTTTAAAATAAGTGTTTAATTTAAAATTGTACATTAAAGGGTGTCCCGTAGGTGATATTGTTTAAGCTATATGGCCATATCTTTGGAACCTTTACTTTTTATTACTGTTTCAGTAATAATAAGTGTAAAAAAATAAAGGGTGTCCTCATATCTGATGTAATTTGTCGTTATGGATAGACATTTGAATGTACAGAACGTATATTACTTGTCCGTTAGAGCAAAAAGTATAGAAGTATTTGATTTGAGTACTATTTCTTACAGATTACTTCCTTTAAATTTTTAGTTTAGAGTTGATGCACATATATATTTGTTTTGTAGTCGGTTTTTTTTGCAAGAATTATTGATTTTCTGTTTTATTAAAATAAACAAAATATATAAGGTGTGTTCAATAACTTGATTTGTTACTACAAAAACCAAACAAACACAAAATACATGTTGATTTTTATTGTTGTACTTGTTGTCGCTTCGCTTTCACCTGACAACTGGATTCGCCTTGATTTTTACTTTAAAAATTTTTTTTGTAAATCATAATTTTTTTTTTTATAAAAATTCTAGTGAATTGTTGCTCATATTTTTATAGTATAATATACGGAGTCTGTTCAAAAGAAAAGGGGATTTTTAAATTTTTGCGGGCTGTGTACATTTTGCTCAAAATTTAGCAATTGCCAAGCTTTTTAAGCCTAAAACATTCGAGAAATTTGCATTGTATAAGCTGATTAATATGCCAACATCCTCTGTAAGTTTCCTAATATTGATTTCACGATTTTCCACAACAATTGTTTTGACTCTTTAAATGTTTTCTTCACTTGTTGAGGTGGTTGCAATTTTAGGGCGCTTATCGTCATCAACATCTTCTGGGCCTTCTGCGAAGCGTTTGTACCGCTTACAAACACTTTTTTGAGACAAAGTAAACTTGCCGTGTCTTAGAGCACTTTATTCCATTTTTATCTCAAAATTTATTACATATTCTTTGATTTAAAAATCCCCATTTCTTTTGAACAGACCTCATACATAAATATATTTTCTTTTTTATGTAACGATTGAATAAAAATGTTGTGGTAGCCAGTTCTGTTTTTGAATTTATTTCATCCATATAAATTTTATTATATTTATTTTTTATATAGCTTTCATACATACGAATGTAGCTGCAATCACTTGAAAACTATTATATTTGCAGAATAACAAAAAGGCACAAATCCTTTTGTTCCCGTATGTGGTTGGATTGTAAATAGGACTTGTTGTACACAAATTGTATTGAATTTTTCTTTTTAATTTCAATACCATCCGGTTGCAATATGAACAATAAATTTATGTTTCATTTTAATTGTTTTTACTATTGAATTAATTAAAACATTGAATTGGTGAGATGGCTTGATTGCATAATGTTTGGACAATCGGCATACCTTTCAATTACTCCGTACTATTTAATAATTTTAAATCGGGTACTCAATACTACTTACTTCATACTTACTTTATATAATGGCAACGGAATTTTATCCTGATAACAGTCAAATATTCCATCCACTTATTTTCCCAGAAGTATCGATTAACTTTTTAACTATCAGTTGAGTTAAGCCTGTCCTTCAGCTTGCGTCTAGGGTAGTAGATGTCCATTTACCAGGCAGACTTACTTGGGTTGCTGCATGCGTTGACAAGTCGGAAGTTCTCAAAAATGGATAAAGTTTTCATTGTTTTAAAATAGAATAATAGCCTGTCAATGTTGCAAGATTTGATCATTTATGGTTTATTTGTACGATTTTTGGCCAAATAAAATTTTTTAAAAATTTGACATGTTCGCTAAGTTTTAATTACATACATATATAATTATATAATATAGATATAATATTATATAATTATGTAATATTATATATCGTCGCGTTTATTCTTAAACCACGTAAGCGCCAAGAAGTCGTTTTTCAGAAAACGAAAAAAACATAACTTCTTTAAAATGGGTTTCAAAATAATTTTTTTTGGCAAAACATGGCTGTGCGACTCTTTGAAGGGTATACAAAGTTTTTTTTGTTTTTAATTTGTTACCTACAATTAATTGCAGCCAAATCTGTCGCTTACGTGGTTTAGGCGCAAACAGCAAATTGCAAATTTCTGTGTGTAAATAAAGATTTATTTTTGTATTTATCAAAAAAAAAAACTTTTAACTTTACTAAAAATGCTCCAATTGGCCTGCAAATTTCATGATTTTTTTAGTCTTAAATACAAAAAACTTAGTTGTTGAGACTTTAACATTTCCAACTTGAAATATAAAAACCATTATATTTTGCATGCAAATGTCACTTGTATGGTGCTTACGAGGTTTTGAAAATGGATTTATTTATTTTGCATACAAACTTGTTAAGATGAGAATGTAGTCTGGTGGTAAATGTTATTTTCTACCATAAAAACCAAAAAAGTCAATTTCGAAAAAATGACGCTTAAGTGGTTTTAGAAGAAACGCGACAATATTTAATCGGGTTTTGATTTTATTCCAGCAAATAATTAGTGGATTTGCAATTTAAATTTTCATCGATTATTCGATTAAGGTTTTTAAATTTCTCGAATAACTCGATTAATCGATGATATTTTTAAAATGTGTATCTAAAGAGAAAAGTCAACCATACAAAATTGTTCAATAATATACATATTTTATAATTCACAACTTGTAGATGATTTTTAAAAATGTTTTATTGCCTTGTTTATTTCTGTTAGAAAATTATTTTCATTTGATATTTTTATTTCTTCCTCCATGATCTTTTCGGTAATATAAAATATGAATTATGTGCCCTAGTAGGCTAGTAGGTAGTATGCTAGTCTATCAGTCTGGGGGTTAAGGGTTCGATCTCCAAAAAGTGTTTCACTACAACGAGTTAAGGTCTTTCTTAGTGAGTTCGGTAATTTAATTAGAATTTAATTTGTAATTGTATTGTGACATTATGTACATATGTATGTAATGTATGGGGAATATCGAAGCAGACCACTTCCATAATAGGTCCCCCTTCGTCCTCTATGATGACAGGCAACCGAAATGTAATTTACGACAACCTACTTACATTGAGTCATGTGCTACAACCAGCCCTTAATCTTGACTTTAGTGATTTGAGACTGTCGACTGGTAACTGTAGACTTTCTTTCTCATCGCGCAGTCTCTAGTAATTGCTAGCAATTGTTCACGGCTCAGGTCCCCCATGGCATCCACCAGTGGTCCTGAGTTTTATGCTAGCCAGTGTTGGACATTCACACACAATGTGCGCTGCCGTCTCAGCTTCTTTCCTTTCCCCGTCTCCTCTTCTGCCACTGCCACTCACTTTTAGGCATGAGCTGTAGAGACTCCGACTCGACGTTGAAGGAACGTTTTGAGGTGCCTGCTTCCGAAAAGGATTTGCCTAAGCCCACAGGGACAGGTGCGTCCAATTCATCCACATTTACCTCCATAGCCGTAGGAGTATCTTCATAGACTGACCTATTTCGATATCCTCCCCTGGCAAGTGGCAATCGGAGTTCCTAAAGGGATTAACCTCTCCACCTCTAACGAGGTTTCCTTGTCCATCCCTATCGAAATATCCCGGTTCAACGCCATAGGAGAGAAATGATGTCTTTACATCGAAAGCGCTCGCCAAACGTAGCAAAACAACAGCCAGTGACGACGGTCTTCACCGAAAGATATGACAACACCATAGGAGAACCTTCAGAGATTAACCTGTTCACCCCTTGCGAGGCGTTCCTGTCCATCCCTTCTGAATTCTTCCTAGACCATTATTGGAGTGGATCTCTGTGTGGGTGGACAACCACACAGAGATCCTTATGCATGGGTAAGTCTACATTGAAACTGGAGGTCGACTGGTATCCAGACTTCGCATACTAACGGCCAAGCACCCTCTTGACCACGCATCCCTGGCGTATGCTGTTCCACCGTGGATTAGGGTGGGGTTCTTCCAGATTAAGGTTCAAGGAACATTGGCGTCTGGTGCCTCCATTTTCCCTGATAGCACTGCGTCAAAGCTTTGAGAATAAACCGCAATGACAATAAGTGCCCCGGGGTACTTGTGACATTAAAATAAAAATATGTTTATTATTTATATTATGCGGAAAAGGTAAAGAACATGTTTTGAAGATAACATGAAGTGCAAATATTAATTGTTTACTTTTGTACTTTAAACACACTTTATGTTAAATACATAGACACGTGAAGGAGAATTCTAAGAAGAATTCTGAAACATACTTTAACTGATACTTAGACACAAGTCAGTTTACAGTTTATCTATTAAGATAAGCTATACTTGCACTACTAAGAAGATTGGAATTGTGTAGCATGTAAATAGTAAAAATTTAAAAAACACACTTTAAGTATTACGATGTTCATAAACTGAATGAATTTCCAAAAAAAAAATCATAAATTATATGTATTATTTCTTCTCTGTATGTTTACTAAACACATCTAGAATTATTCTTAATTATTCTTAAACGAAAAAATAAGACGTAAAAAATTAGTAAAAAATTGAAGATCTTAATAGAAATTATTTTTAGTCAATTTGTCGATTAACCGATTTAATTTGTTTGAGTTATTTATTAATCGAAATTTGCAATTTTTCTTACTCGAACGATTAATCGACTTAAAATTCCTACTTAATCGAGTGATGGTTGATGGAGTGGATACTCTATTATCTAGAGACTCAATTCAACATGTTTTCTGGGGCTACGCCGCACAGAGAGGTATTTTGCCAATCTAGCCGGACAAGAGGCCAAATTTTAGTTTTGAGAAATATAAAAATTTAAGTACACAGCTCGACAGACAACAAAATTCTGCATCGTATAGTGAAATATCAAGGCGTTTGCTTGAGATTTGTTGTTTTGGCACACTGTTAAAATCAGGAAAGTTAAGTAAATCGCATACATTTTTATTGACTTCAAACGATTTTGAGAGGTTTTTTTTTTAATTTTTAATGATAAAAAATTTCTTACATACAATGAAATTTATAATCAAGCTTAAGTTCGTTTTTATTCTCTCTAAGAAAGAATTAATTAAATTACAAATTAGGTGATAATATTAAAAAAAATTGGGAAAATTTAATTTTTAGACACCAGCACGAGCGGAATGCACATTTTCTAGACAGCCACGTCTGTCATCAGCACTCTTGTATCTAATCTACTTAGGGTAGTGTTTTAGTTGTAAGCATCATCTATTTAACCAAACAAACCCAGATAAAGGAATACGAGAAAACTTGTTTTCAATTATCAATTGTCAATTGGTGAGAACGAAGTCTACCACTACCTTAAGCTTCCCTCTTGTTAAATATTTTTCCTTTTTTTTAATATTTACCACCTTATATGTTGTTGTTCCTTCAGCCAACCTTCGGTTAGCAATGAAAGTTATATTTGTTAAATTGTTTTACTCCCAACATTCGTTTCTAGTTAACACTAATCTAGTATCAAACCAAACTTTGTTGAGGAAACAAGATTGCGCGGTGCTTTGCGATTTTTAATTTTGAAAAGTTCTAATAATAATTAAGAAAAGTTTTAATAATAATTAAAATTTTCAAAAAAAAAAAAAAATTTGTTCAAAATTAAAAAAAGTTTTTTTTGTAAAATTGTTGGTCAAAAAAAAAGTGAAAAGCTTTTTCAGAGTGATCTCCATCGCAATCCTAAAAATGTTATATATCACTACAAAATTTACGATCTCTTCTTTTATGCTGTAAAAAAACGTTGCGCATATTTGCGCCATTTTTTTGCGATTTAAAAAAATTTTACCTTTTTATGTTTTTTCTTATCTTGGATAGGTAAATACGAGTAAGAAACCCTTGTATATTCATAAAATGTCTTGGTTTTTAATAACTGAAGGTAGATGTTTTTTATTTAAATCATTACATCTAACACTATTATTACCTGTACAAAAAACAATTTAAATATCAAGAGAGATATAGACATGGATGCCTTTTCTTTCGGAATATCTACTTTACACGCCAGAATTCGCCTATTTAAGGGCTTATTACACCTGTCACATAAACTGTCAGTGAACAAATGGCAAATAAAATCTGATGCGGACAAAGAAGTGAATTTGGGCTAGTAGTGGGTGTACCGAAAGCTGGATTTGGAAACACCAACGATGGTAACACTAGCAGAAGATTTTTTTCCAATCCTGAATTAGCTGCAGAAATAACTGTACTTAACGCTGAAGAGGATTCAGATTCGGAAGAGGTCTTTGAAGAATCCGACGAAGAAGAACCATGGCACTCATCATCACCATAGTGCAAAGGAGAAGTTGTTTTAAATAAATTAATTGTTATAATTTTAAATAAAATTTATCGTTACAATTATAAATAAGTTATTACTATGAATCAATTAATTATTTTCAGATAAATAAAATACTATAAAGTAACAAATTACAAAAATATCTTTTTAATAATATTCTTGGGAGGCGGGAATTGGTTAGGCATTGGAAAGCTTAAAGATCAATATTTTTAGGAAATTGGCAAAAAAAATAAAAAAATGGTTTTGCTTCACAGGGACGTTTTGGGGGTGGGATTGGAAGAATACCTCCAATCTCTTCATTAAAAAAAATGCAATCAGACGTTAGGCTCCACTGAGATTTTGTTCAAGAAAAGTTATACCAATCAACGTTTTAACAAATATGTTTATTTTGAGAGTGACAAACCCTTAAATATATTAGTTTAAAAACAAAGTGACTAATTCCATTTTCAAAATAAACGGCTTATTTGTAGGTCACTTCTGTGCTGTTCGACCAATAGAAGCCATACTACTCCCTCTTAGTCGAACGTAGTTTCTAATTTTCTGTCTGTCTTTCTCTTCGTGTTTGTATCACGTAAAAACTACTGGATGGATTTTAACATAATTTTGTGAGTAAGTACTTCAGTATCCTGATTCCAAAATACGTTGATGCATGTTTAGCGATTTCTGCTCTAACGAATGGTACGTTTAGATACGTGTGGATATTCGAGCGGAAGCGCTTGTAAATATTTTACAAATTTTATTTTGGCGCATTTAATTTTATTTTTCCAACTTTGACTCTAAAATAGTACTTCATTAATTAATTTTTAGGGTTCCGTACCAAAAGGGCAAAAAAGTTACCCTCTTGTTTTCGCTACAATGTCTGTCCGTCTGTCAGCACCTTTTATCACTGGAACCGTAATAGTTAGACTCTTGAAATTTTCACAGAAGGTGTATAACTTTGGCCGCTATAGTAGCATATACTAAAACTTATAGGGTGTTCCAATAGAGACGTGTTATTGACGGTGTTTTAATTACTGCAAGCAGTAATTGAAACTTAGTTCGATATATAAACAAGTCTAAAAAAAATAAACCTAGAAATTAAAGGGTGTTCCGATAGTGGTGTGATTTACATGTATAAGGCCTAAGTTTTGAACCATAATAGGTAGACTCTTGAAATTTTTACAGAAAGTGTATAACTGTGGCCACTATAGCAACAAACACTAAAACTTATAGGGTGTTCCGAAAGTGACGTGTTATTTGCCTTTATGTCTTTATTTCTTGAGCTATAGGAGGCAACCACTTAAAATTTGCAGACAGACATTTAAACTGTGTTCGCAAGTATACAATATTAAACCTAAAAATTAAAGGGTGTTCCGATAGTGGTGTGATTTACATCTATAAGGCCTAAGTTTTGAACCATAATAGGTAGACTCTTCCAATTTGTATAGAAGATGTGTTGCCATGGCCGTAATGACAATTACTAAAAATAAAGAATGTTCTGACAGTGACAAGTTTTTCACGTATAGTAACTTATTTTTTAATAGTAATAGGTAGACTCTTGATATATTCATAGAAAGAAAATTACCATGGCCGATATAACACCAATTACTAAAATTTACAACAGTGATGCCATTTTTGCGATTATGACTTTACATTTTAATTTAAAGGGTGACTCATAGTACATGAAAAAATTAACAACTTGAATTTTTTAAGTTGTACTAAACATAGTACGGAACACTACGTGTGTGAGTCTAACACACACTTGACTGATTTTATCTTTCTGTTCTTGGTGTTGTATTGTTCAAGTAATTTGTTGATAATACTGCTTTTGTAAGCGATATTAATGTTCCACATCATCCATTTCCTGCGGCGCACTTTTTAATTTCTTTTATTTGCTTTAAATTTTGACGAATTTTTCCTGATATCCAGCAATTCTCTCTTGATATACACATATCAATTATTTTTTGTGATCGTTCGCCTTTGTTCTCCCATTCATCACGATTTTTCTAAAATCTGAAAAACTAGTACCAATTTGATAAAAAATAGGCGTGCCAAATAATCTTAGCAACAATTGAAACAATTTTTTTTTTTTGTTATAACTCATTGTGCAAAATAACTAGCTTAACAACTGCATTTAAATGTATTTCATATGTATCCGTTTTTTTTTGGTACGTGAAATGATATCTGTCTTCTCTATATGATTGGATGCATTTCTGTCTGTATATGTATGTAATTGAATGTCTGTATATGTGTTGGAAATAATGCTTTGATTGGCTTAATCTCATTAGAATGATGCTGATGTGTTACGAACGTTATTCTTATATTCCAAAGAATGAGGACGACAACTAATCAAAGAAAAATTAAATCGAGCAGGCTGCATAACTTTTAAATAATAGTCATACTAAATAAAATAATAAATAAAACGTAATAAATACAATCACGTTCTGCAAAGGTCTGCAGTAGAGCCATCGTTTAAATAACACACCTGTTAGCTTTTTTCTTGTAAACAGTAAAAATTAAGTTCAAATGCCATTAACGTTACATTATAAGCAGAAAAAGTAAGAGTAGATGAGTTTCTAGGCTCTCTGAAAGGATTGAAAATATTAATTGTCTTTAAAATCTCACTTCTTGTAATGTTATTTTCAAAGAAGACATTTGAAGGCATTTGTTACAAATATTGTACACCCAGAGAAAAAATGACACCATCCGTTATCAAAACGACCAGACACGGTGTCGAAAGTGTAACGAACACGTTTGTACTCAAATTGTACACGGACGTTGTCAATTCGACAATAAAATATTGATAACGAGGGATTGTTGAATTGGCAACGAATGTGTACACTTTGACACCGTATTGTTGTCGAATTGACACCACACCTTTGGCAAGTTAACACTATATCGTTATCGATTTGTAAATGTTCGTTCTTTTACAAATTCATCATAATAAAAAAGATTGTAATAGAATATATGTATATTTTATGTACTTATTTTATTCACAAAATATTTTTTTAATTACAAGAACCAAAATATTAAATAAACTTAATTATAAAATACATTTTTCCGTTATTAATGGGATGCGGTGAATTTTTAAAATGATGAACTGGTAATCTTTGCTCAAAATATCCTTAATAATAACAATAATATAATATATTTATGCTCACAGGTCAATTTTTTATTTTCCTCAGTATATTTGCTTTGATGTTTCCTTAATTGGTGTCATCAAATCTTAAATTATATCACAATCGAATGGTTCAAGATGCTCTGTATAATTCCTATCGCAATTTCTCTTACCTTAGTTAAAACTCCCCCGCTTTTTGGAGCAATATGAGGCTAATGCATTGTTGGTGGTCTCATCATTTCTCCACCATTGGTCCACTTTGGTTAGCACAGACATCAATTTCGAACTATGAATTTATATAAACATAAAACTAATAAGCCGTTTGCAATCAAAACATTTTATTGTAGTTTTAGGCAAATATCTTGTTTTTAAACTCCCCTCGCAGGCTTAATGGTGGCAGTGCTTCCTTTAAAACTTTCTCCAGTCGTTTTGAGACAATCTGCAATAGAATATTGCTCTATATGATATATGATACTTCAAAAAATGCGTTTGGATATATTGAAGGAAACTAACACAATGAAAAATATTTACTAGAACCCGTGGAATTTGACAACATTGCACTGTCAATTTGAGCACATTCGTTGAGAAGTTGATAACACTCGTTGTCAATTCGACCACGTTCGTTTACAAGTTGACAAAGTGCGTTGTAATTAAAGCACGTTCATTGACAAATTGAAAATACTCGTTGTCAATTAGACCACGTTCGTTTACAAGTTGACAACACCCGTTGTCAAAAAAAAGTGACAACGAAAAGGTATCAACTTTTTTCCACCACATTCGTTGTCGATTTTGCAACGTCATTTTTTCCTCAGTCTAAGTTACTTTAGGACATTTCATTTTTTGCTTGACACTGTTGTAATTCCAAAAATAAAAATAAAATAATAATAATAAAGATTAATGTGAAAGAAACACAAAAGCTATTAGACGCCTGTAACGAGGGTTATAATAATGAATATAATAATAATAATAATAATAATTAATAAATTAATTATTTAAGCTTAAGTTCTTAATTCTAAAGAGATAAAGAAAAATTAGATACCTGCGAAGCAGAATAAATTTTCTAGACAGCTACGTCCGTCATAAGTTCTCTTCGTATCGATCTACCCGGTAGTTTCAATTGTTATTAATTTTCTATTTAAACAAACTTATCGAAGAAATAGAATATGAGAAGTTTTAATTTTACATTATATTTCATAGGAGATAGAGCTTTTTGAAATTGTTTTACACTTGTAAACTTTATTTCATTTTTATATAATACTACTAAGTAAATATTTTTCTTTATTTTTATTCTCTTTATATATTTTCTTTTATTTGAAAATGGTATACGAAGAGTACTGATGACGGACGTAGCTGTCTAGAAAATGCATTCTGCATTGCTGGTATCTAATTTTTCTTTATCTCTTTATAGTTAAGAACTTAAGCGTAAATAATTAATTTATTAATTCAAAAATATTTAAAAAAAAAATTCATATAATAATAATTATAATAATAATGAATAAAAAATGAATAATTATTAAATTTTTAATAATAATATTTAATATAATTAATTTTATACCAAAATGCATTTTATATCAAATTTTACTTATGCCGCACAAACAATTTTGCTTTCTACCCTCGCATTAAGCAGAAAACATGAAAAAGCTTCCAAGAATTTAGCAACGCGATAATAATCAGTCAAGACATTAAATTTTTGTAAATTTACATTAATTTTTAACTTCGTTGTCTTTTCGTTAAGAATTTGTTCTCTTCAGTAAAAGTGTAAAAGATTAGCCAATTTGCTAAAAAGTTTTTTTCTACATTTTGTGTGTTTTTGTTGCTTTTATTATGCGCTTAAACGAAAATTAAGATTTAATAAAGTAGCGGAAACGGAAATGACACCATTACAAGATCTCAAATGCAAACACTAAGAAAAAGTTATACCCAGCGTAAAAACGCAAAAAAAGAATTGAGCAAATACCTCTCTCTGTATTGCATTAAAAAAGTAAATGTTGTATGTGTTTAAAGAGCGGTGATTAATCCCATGGGTATATTTACTAGAGTAACGGCAATTTGAGAAAAGGATTTCAACAGCCTTGGAAGCAAATTAAGGAAAGAAAAAGTTTTGTGTTTGTGGTAAGTTATTGACGTGTTATATATGTAAATGGTGTTTTTTATAAAACTTTAAGTTGCAACAAAACAACGATGGATTATTCGATTGACATGAATTTTATTTATCCGAAAGATAATCTTGTGGCATTACTTTTTAAATATAATTTCTGGCATATGACCGCCACGGCTGGCGCGGATGTAGTCCAATCTGGACGTCCAATTTTCGATGACTTTTTCCAACATTAGTGGCCGTATATCGGCAATAACACGGCGAATGTTGTCTTCCAAATGGTCAAGCGTTTGTGGCTTATCCGTATAGACCAATGACTTTACATAGCCCCACAGAAAGTAGTCTAGCGGTGTTAAATCACAAGATCTTGGAGGCCAATTCACAGGTCCAAAACGTGAAATTAGGCGGTCACCAAACGCGTCTTTTAATAAATCTATTGTGGCACGAGCTGTGTGAGATGTTGCGCAGTCTTGTTGATACCACATCTCCTGGACATCATGGTTTTTCAATTCAGGAAGGAAAAAGATAGTTATCATGGCTCTATACCGATCAGCATTGATTGTAACGTTCTGGCCACCATCGTTTTTGAAACAGTAGGGACCAATGAATCCACTGAATCCAGCTCATAAAGCGCACCAAAAAGTCAGTTTTTCTGAATGTAACTGTGTTTCGACATATACTTGAGGATTACCTTCACTCCAAATGCGGCAGTTTTGTTTGTTGACGTAGCCATTCAACCGGAAGTGCGCTTCATCGTTAAACAAAACTCGCTTATTTGTAAGCGTTGTTCAGGCGTGATTCTATTCACGATGATTGTTACAACTGTAATAGGGAAATATTACTAGAAAATCACAAAAAATAACAAATTATTAGATTAATATTGTTGCATATAAAACAAAAATATTTCTGTATGTAAAATATACATATCTACGTATGTATGTATAAAATAAATGAAGCAGAAGGTGAACATGTACATATCTACACCATGAGACGGAGTAGGAGACTGAGTAGTGGTAACAAAAGTAAGTTTATTTGAAACTAGCTCTGCCCACACATGTTGTGTGCGGTCCTGACAATATTTTGGTCGATTTTGATTTGAAAGTAAATCCACAGCAAACTCAGACTCTTACGTATTTATTTTATATAAGGGTACCCATCTGAAAAAGGTGTCTAAAATATTTTAATAACATTAAATAAAATTCCACAAAGTAAAAATACAAATCAAATACATATTTTATTCAGTTTCATAGAAATATTAAATTTTTTTTTTAATTTTTCGAAAATAGTTTGTAAAAATTTTTGCAAACATTTCTTGTAAAAATATTTGTTTGAAAATTTTTTGCACTTTTATCAAAAATTTAAAAAAAAATTTTTTTCGAAATATTTTCAATAAAAATATCTTTTTGAAATTGTATTGTAATTTTTTTTTGTAAATGTTTTTAAATCTTTTTTTTAAATTTTTAAATTTTTTTTTAAATTTAAATTTTTTTTTTAATTTATTGAAATTTTTTTTAATTTAGGACCTTCCTGCCATCTAAAGAAGAATGGCGAACTAAAGAAAAAAAAACTCTTAAAAAAATTTCCTCATATTGACCCCCCATGGGACTTTTAACTGTTCCTGCTTTTCAGTGGGCACCCTGTGGGTCCATTGTGTATCTCTATGTGTATTTCTTTCCTTAATTCAAATCAAAGCCGAAAAACCCAACAACCAACAAACAAAAATCATCCCTCGCAGGGTGTTATTGATACCCCGAGATTAGTATGCACTCCTTGCCATCTACCTGTTGCGGTCTAATATTTATTTGGCAAAAAAAGGCAAAGCCGAAAAAAACGTGAAAAATATAGGTGGGCGTGGTTTTAAGCTCGCAGCCTCCAAAGGAATGATCCGATGTCGCTGAATTGCTGAATTGCAATCCGAAAATTTCGAAACTATGCCTGACAGGTTGGTGTGCTACAATTTGTTGTATCTCTTCTGGTGCCTTGGCAAATGACATTACAAATGACATTACCCGAACACGGACAGACGGGCATTGCTTAATCAACTACTCTATGTATAGGGATTCAGAATATATATACTTTATGGTGTCGGAAATGAATATTGTAGAAATTACACACGGAATGTCAAACTTATAACCTTTCTATTACCCTTTCTATTACCTTTTCTATTTGCGGTAAAGGGTATAAAAAGATTATTACTCGTATATATTATATTTTTGAATTATTATTCTGTAAGAACTAGGAAAACCCTAAATGATCATGTTGCTTTTTTCATAAAAAAATCATGCGAAAAATTAATCACAAGTAACTTAGTTTTCACTTCTATTGACAGTCCCAACGACTGCCCTACACTTTTTTAGGGTGACTATTCTCATTCGGCAATTTTTCATAGGGCCATTTTGCATACAGCCGTAACTTCATAATCAAATTGAGGTCCAAACGGTACTTTTCTTTTTTTAAGTGATGATAACGAAATTTTTATGGTTTATGAAAAAAAACATCCTGATTTTGATATATTTTTAGTTACAAATATTTATGATTTAGTATGCGATATGTCTAAGTGACCACGCAATGGTGCTATTTAATATTGGAAATAAGCGAAAATTACGTTCCACTCTTACTTACACGTAAACACAAAATTCCATAAAACTTTCTTTAGTTAAAAAATCCTTTTCACTCTTGCTGCCAAAACTAACTTTGAAAAACAAAACTACTTTAAAAATTTCTATTGAGATAATGATAATTTCCATTAAATATCAATTTACTGACAACAAAACACCCAGCTGATAAAAGTCCTGTTACTGCTTAGTTTTGTCAAAAGCTATGAAAATGTTTTGGTTTTTCTTTTCTTTCTTCAAATAAAAATGTCGACAAAAATTGAAATTGCAGTATCAAAGGATTTGTACTTTTGACAGTATCAACGACAAAGTCTTTGTTTGAATATAATACAGACAGTATAATATACTGGTGGGAGTTGCTACGACAATGGATAAAACTACTTTTCAGAATGCTCACAGCATTATAATCATGTGTATGAATGAGGAAAATGTATGTATGTACGTATGTTGAGAAGAAATGGCTGTTAGTTTTTCAACAACACACACTTAAGTAGTTTTTAATAGACATAAATACGAGAAGTCATGCAAAACAGTAGAATCCTGAAGGAATAATTTGTAAATTTTATGGAAAATATATTTTATTATTAGCTAAAATTCCTTTTATATCTGCTTACGCTTCTTAAACTTAAAGTAATTTATTTAAATTTATGCAATATTAATGTCACGCTAAACTTTCCAGCTGGTAGTCCTAAGGACCTAAATACATATGTACCTCTAAGAAGATAGATAGTTTTTTTAGCGCCATGGCTGACTGGAATAGCTGCATACTGTAATACTTTTGACATTTTCTTAACAATTTAACATCATATTGAGTACCCTGAGTTAACTTTAAATCACATAACTCCCAGCTTATCAGGCTCTTGTGTTTTGAGCTATTGAATAATATTGGTTTGATGGGTTCCAAAGCCAATTACGTTTAATATATTGTTTTATTACGAATCATGTTTCCTTTAAGATCCAAACAATTCACGTTAGGATGGCAGACAATACCAAGAAGACATTCTTCTTCTTCTATCTGCTTAACTTCGATCAGTGGGCAAATCAAGGCAGTCGATATCGATCCAAATTTCAACAGAATTTAAATGGGAATTTCGATCGATATCGAATGTGGTGATTTAGCCCCAGATCATAGGGCCTCTACAAAGTTTCTCCAGTTAGTCTTTAGAGTGACTTCGCTTTAATCTCGTTGCACGATATTTTGCATTTCTTTATATCTCTTCGCAGACAGTTCTTCCAGGTGCTTTCTGATCGACTTTTTTTCAATTACCCTGTGGATTCTATTATATCGCTTGCCGGCATATTTCCCCTGTATTCTTTCTTAGGGTATATCTGATCTATTTTCATTTTCTTTTCTTCATAATTATGACAATTTTTTTAATTTTACATTTCTTATATAAATTGTCATTTCTATCACATTGGGCCACCATATTTTTAATATCCACCATAGGCAACCGTTTCTGAAGCTTTTAAGCTTAGATTTGACCCTTTATATTAGTCAACCGGCAGATTCATTAGAGGCTTATCTGCAAAACGTAAAGCAAAGAGGTTAAAATTTCTTGTAACTCTAGAGGATAAAGGCTCCAACGGAAACTTAAATAAGAGTTTTCCCTGGCCATATATTTGTCTTAGTATCCCCATCTTCTTTAGGGTATATAAACGCATAATCCCGATAGGATTGCAGAAGCCTGATACTTGAGGTCAGGCTAGTGGCTAAATTACACTGAACCAACTAAGCCTTTCTACAAATAAAGTGTCTTGAAAACAAATAGTATAAACGTTATGCGTCCGATACTATATGGGTATTTTATAGCAACGTGAGCATTTTGATGATCTCTATCTTCGATAGTTCTGCATAGTGCTACCATATCATAAAGCTAAATTCGGTACTAAATTATGTCACTATTCACAGTCAGGGCATTCTTGGTTGCAGTTTTTACCCAAAGATAAAAGTACCGTTAGATTAGCCAGTAAGTCTGTATCGAATAAAATACCACGAGTCAAACAAGTGGGAAAACGATACTGAACGTTGGGGATTCAGGAGAGAGTAAGGCAATTAGTTAGAAAAAAAAGAACAATATAATTCAAAATCACGTCTTGTATGGGATACCCTTTAAGCTATTAGTTGTTATATTTTAACAACTAATACTGTAGAAGTAAAGTTCAAGCATCTATCTATTACGGTTCAAAAGGTAACCTATATGCACCAAAATACATACGTATTTTATTCTGTTACTAGCTTTCCCCGCTGCGTTTCGCTACACCCATGCACAACAAATACAACAAACACTTGAAAGAAGAGTATGACCAAACTTTAGCTAAAAAATGGATGCTATTCTCAAGATAATTTTTTTAGTTTTTATGGGAGGTACCACTTCCACTATCCTAATCCTGTCTGTATTTTTCTATTATATATATTGCAGCTCTGAGCCAGTTTTTTTCATTAATCCATAAAATGGATGAAATTAAAAAAACTCTATCTCATGTGATAAGACTTCGTATTTTCCTGCCTTCAATAATGATTGCGAGCCGCTCAAAGTTGAGTTTTAAGGTAAACTTTGTATCGAGCCGTTAAAAAACCAATAACGCTTTATCTTTGGTGAAAGGTTATCGTTATTGAGGGTGCTGTATCTCAAGTGGTTAGCACGTTGACTTCTAAAGCATGATCACGAGTTCAATACTCAGCCGTGGCAACATCATTGTTTCTAATATGTATTAATTTCTCTTTATAATAATGCATATCACAGCGCCCTCCTTCGCCGGTATTACCATATAGCACTAAATCTCCGGCGAAGTAAAATAATTACAAATTGGCTACGATAGCTTCAAACAATTATGCCTACATGCTATAGGGTTTATCGTCAACTTATTTTACAATTATGTTTATGTTTGTTGTTGGTAATTTTCTTTGAAAATTTTGTTATAAATATACAATTTCATTTCATATGTTTTGAAAACATTGTATCGAGACCATACCTGGGACTAAGTTTTATATTTGAAAAAATTTTGGAAATCTTCGTAATATGTAATCATCGGTGTCGTTATTTTATTTTATTTTATTTTATTTTATTTTATTTTATTTTATATTTAAATTATATATTCATAGTGCTTTTACACCGCAAGTTTATTCAATCTATATTAAAATTTCAAATTGTGTAAAAATTATTTTGTACTATATTTGTAATTACTACTTCCCATGCATGATTCAATTTAATTTTATTATTCTGAACAATGTTGCCGTTGCTAAAAGTTTTTATTCGATCATTATTTTATCTACTATAATCCTTTACAACAAATTTGTAAGCTATCTGAATGTATACACATGCAATTAATAAAAGTATGATTTTATTATAAAAAATGTAGAAAATACTATGGAAGACGTAATTATTTGTAAAAGTTTGCCATCTTCATACATAAAATCAAATTTAGAGTAATTTTGGTCAGTTAATACAATACAAGGTTTAATATTTTTAATTTCATTCAAAAATTTCTTCGAATTAAAATTGCATATTTCGGATTTTAAGCCAAAATTTAATTTTTCAATCAATTTCAGTATTTTTACTAAAGACCTAATTATTTTTTATAAAATTGCACCCAATTCTGTTTTTACACGGTTTAGACTAAACATGGTTTCAAAATAAAAAAAATATTTTTTACACGATTTTATTCTATTTAGCACGAATCAAAATCGTTTGAGTTTAGATTTTATTTGTAAAATTTAAGTTTTGCGAAGGATTTTTATATCAAAAATTTAGAGGAATACCCTTTTTGTGCATACATGTATGCATGTTAGATCACCTTCGAAATGGAAAAGGCTCAACATTTCTTAGCAAATTGTTCGGTTTAAACGAAGCTACAGTAAGAACACTATAAAAAATTTAAAATTCAATTAGGCAATCGTTGATTTCTGTAACGAAACTATCTGTTAAGTCTTCATCACACCCTAAACATGCAAATAAACGGTGCAAATACATATTATATGCCCATGCATATATGCGTAAAAATAAACATGATTCCTTGTTCTTAAAAAAATCTCGTTTTTCACTCATTTTAATAGGTTTTAGAGATAAGGAACCAATCACCTATTTTTGTATATGATCAATGTCTTTTTTAACACAGTTTTTTTTAAACGGATTTTTCTGGAACCAATCTACCGTGTAAAACAGAATTAGGTGTACTCAAATTGGTTAAAAAATAGAATTTATTTTTGAATATAAATATTTTAATAAAATTTAAACGATACAAGGGAGCTTGTGAAATGAGCAGTGAATAATTAAATACACTTTCTCTGAAAAACTAAATAATTTCGATGTCACTGTTGCAAACGGCAGGATGAAGTCAAGTCAAACAATATTCGACTGGTACTTTATATTTTTGCCTACTGGTATTATGCATACAATATACATTTCATATAATATTTATGCATAATATTCGTAAGACTCATTCACATATACACAAATACACTCACTACCAATAATCCTACATTCGAGTACGTGTAAAGTAGTTTACATCTATTGCAACATTTAAAAACGATATTAAATCTATAATCGCAGAACGTAAGATGCCATAGTAAAGTGCGATATGACTTGAAAACCCTCAAGGCAAGATAACAAACTTGGTAATGCAACACACATACATTTATTCACACACACGCACACACACACACACATTCTCACAAGCACACAAATACACGCATTGTCGAAAAGAGACAGAAAATATTTGAAATTCTACTGAAATATCTACAGCAAAAATCGAAAAATGAAAAGTAAAATTTAACCCACAAATAAAATGTAATTTTACAACATAAAAATATAAAACAATTTTTTTTCACATTCAATAAAAATACAATAAAGTTAAATTTTCAATTGCAGATTAGCAGGGCTTAACTCTTGAAATTTGATTTTTTGCAAAAACATAAAACAAATTACGATAGATTCTACAAATAAAAAAAGAATTGTTTATTATTTTATAAATAAATTGAATTTAAATATTCAACATTTAAATTTAATAGTCGAACTATTTATTAACATCGAAATTAAGGTATGAAGTAGGCTTAAGGTCGTATATTTTCTCTAACTACTCAATAGGGTTGAAAGAATATTTTTTACAAGTTAGGTGATTAGTTTTTAAGGAAACATGGTGTCATTTTTATTTTAAGCACCAGCAGATTTTATTGCTCTTTCTGTATTGCTACATTACTTTTTAGCCTTCGACGTATCTATCTACTTAGGGTAATGTTTAGTTATAAGCGTCTTCATCTCTAAATGATCTTCAAAGACCTATCATATGGTTCTATTGAAATTATTGAATATTTATGTGTGTAAAGAAAAACAATGGTTATAGTATGGTCACAAGAACCACATTATGTTCTCTTCAACAATATATGTTTGAGATAAACAATTTTTTGTTGTGTGTAAAATTACTTTGGTTATGATAAATATGTTTTGGTTAAAATTTTATCATTAAATAGTTACTACGTATACAAAATAAAACATAGTTGGTTTTAACTATACAATTGTTGCTAAACTTCAAACTTTAAATAAAGTTTTATAAATATTCTAAAATAATATATCATATAAAATGTACTATTATGTGTTTTTTAAGTTTTCGGAGTTTACTTGTATAAAAAATAATAAAACAACTGTGTCCGCCCCGTCGCACAGAGGGATTTTTTGTGCAATAAGTAGTTTTTTCGACACATAAAATTTAAAAATGTAATGATGTAGTTTTGTAAAAATTGATTCAGTATGAAGAATCCAATAATTGTATGCCAAAAAAAAACGTTCATTTGGCTTTGAAATAACGAAGTAAAGTCACATGTATATTTTGGTCCAAAATATTGAAAACTGTTTACGCACTTAGTGTTTGTACATTAGATAATTTTATTGCTCAGATTCAAATAGTGATTTTTTTTTTCAAATATATCCTTATCTGCGTATTTAAAAAAAAATTATAAATTTCGCTCATATGGTTAAAAAGATATGATAGAATAAAATTTGTTCTATAACGTGTCATGATTACAAACTTCATTGGAAGAAAAAAAAAGAGGTTTCTCGGTCGTGCTCGGTGCTCCCGCTATAATAAAATGAAAGGTAAGACTCCATACTATCAATTAAAGAAAAAAAAGTTTAAATAATTAATAATCTTTTATAAAATCATAAAATTTGTCTCCAACTACATGAAATTTTTAATTTTAAAAAATTACAAAATTAAATTACAATTTGTGAAAAAAGCAAATAGAGAAGTGAAAAAGGTTTTATTAAAATGAGTTTAATTTCTGTGTTATATAGTGAACTGAGTTACGAACTCACTAATTGCAATGAATATTCTTAAATTAGTTTCAAGCAAAGCTAAAATGGGCGTTTCCTCCTTACATGCTCGCAAAAAATTTAGGGAGTGCATACTTCATATTGCCTACAACAAACCATTTGAAAGATGGCCGGCGCTCAAGGACGAACACAAAAGTCTAAAACTGAAAATAAACTTCGAATTCAGAAGGCCTTAAAGGAACTGATGGGTATACGAGTGGATGCAGTTCAACAAGGAACTGGGTCTACTAACGATGGAAATACGTTCAGAAGTTTCTTTTCTAACTCCGCACTTGTTGCCGATGTGACTGGTGTAGTGGAGCAACTAATTAATCGATTTCGCATTACACCACAAATAATAACTTGTGGCAAAAAAGTTAATTCCTTGAAATTCAAGGATTTTGCTCTAGATACAGCAAAACTTTTTGTTGAAAAATATAGTTGGTATTATATCCCAGTAACAGTACACAAAATACTGATACACGGAAAGGATATCATGGATGCGGCAATACTTCCTATTGGAATGCTTTCTGAAGAACCCAGAAATAAAGATTATTATAGATTAAGGTTCTCCAGAAAGTGTGATAGAGTTGCAACAAATACAGATTTTTTCATCGACTTCTAGTATCCTCATATCCTTTTATAAGTAGCATTAGATGTCAACCCCGTTAAGAGGTTCTGGAACTAGATGAAATGATAGATGATGAATAAAAGTCTATATTTAAATAAAAAATATTTATTTATATAATAATTAGTTTTGGCAAAGAAACAAAAAGTTGTGGGAAAAAATATAATATGGGTTATATGGGCGGTGGGTATTGGGCGTAGCCAATTTTGATGAAACTTTATTTTATTCTTAATTGAGGTAATAAAAGGCTCCATGCCAAACTTTGGGCTATAAATAAATTTTGAGTTCTATGAGCGGTGGGTAGTGGGCGTGGAAAATTTTTATCAAACTTTATTTTATTCTTAATTGAGGTAAGAAAAGGCTATGTGCCAATTTCAAAAACTTTGGGCCAACTAAATTTTGGGTTCTATGGGCGGTGGGTAGTGGGCGTTGCCAATTTTGATGAAACGTTATATTTTTCTTAATTGAGCTAACCAAAGGCTCAGAGCAAAATTTCAACACTCTACGGGCACTCCTTATATTTTTTGCCAAAAATTGTATTAACAAATCAAACTGTGAACTTTGCAGAAAAATCTACTATGGTCATAGGCTGTTAAAGCTATAAAATAGGGAAAATCGGACCAAGGAGAAAAAAGTTCCTCTTGAAAGAACTAATCCTACCTCTGAAAAATTCAAGTTTTTTTTTAGTTTTCCCGTCATTTTGTTTAGCAAATACAACTTTTAAGGTCAAAGAATGTTTAAAAACTTAAAGTTGGACTCAAGAGATTCTTAAATGCCATTTTTAGCATTGCCCCCTTTTGTGGGCGGTGAAATAAAAAATTATTTGAAAAAAAAATTTAATTATTAAAAGAAATGAATTACATACTTGGGTAGTTCGACGTCAAATCAACAAGGCACTCATAATGACTACTTCAGCTTGTATTGAAACTTTTGTTATTTATATTCCTTGACTCACTGAATCCAAATATAATTTAAAAAACAATTTTATCTCTTATAGTTTTTTAGCTATACGGTTATAAAAGTGGGAAAATATCGCTTTTTTGCATATGCGCTCGAGGATTAAATATATTCTAATTCCAGTTCTATAAGGCCTAGGAAATTGATTAATAGCTCATTTTAAAGGAGATTTCGTACGCTTTAATTTGATATAAATCATGAAAAAAAACTAGTTTTTAACAATTTTTTTTATATTTAATAAAAGTTTTATAAAAATCTTTGAAATAGTGTCTTCTAATTTTTCTTAACATAACTTCTGATCACCATCTCCTTGACTTTTGGAAATGTCGCACAATCTTCTAAATAAAAATTAATTGCAACTTTTCTTCAACGGTCTTAGCATTATATTCCTGTACTATTTGGAGTAACTCCAATCTTGTATATACTTTTTCCATTTTACTCTCGAAGCTTCAAAAGGGTTATGAGTACAATTTTGTACAATAACCACAATTTACAGTAAAAAAATTATTAACTGCAGGTCAGATTTGTTTTTTTAAACATTATTTTTGATTTTAATATTTTGAAAATAATTTAAAACAGGCACATTTTTGCTCCATGGAATAACGTCATTTACAACGCAGCTGCCCAGGTATGTATACATGTAAGCTATGGGGGTGGGTAAAATTACTGTTTTGCACTTTTACCGGTTTTTTGTACAGGTAATAACAGTGTTAGATGTAATGATTTAAATAAAAAACATCTACCTTCAGTTATTAAAAACCAAAGATTTTATGAATATAAAAAGGTTTCTTATTCGTATTTACCTATGCAAGATAAGAAAAAAACAGAAAAAAATTGCGCAAAAACGCGTAACGTTTACAGTATTAAAGTAGAGAAGGTAAATTTTATAGTGATATATAACATTTTTAGAATCGCGATGGAGTATAAAAGTAGAGAACGTAAATTTTATAGCGATATATAACATTTTTAGGATCGCAATAGAGATCACTCTTAAAAACCTTTTCACTTTTTTTGACAAAAAAAAAAAAAATTACAAAAATAAAACTTTTTCTAATTTCGAACGAAATTTTTAATCATTAGAAATTTAAAAAAAAATTCTAAAAATTAACATAAGTAGCTGCTAATAAATCCTTTCACAGAAAAAAAATCAATACAAAATCTTTCTTCGTTTAGCCACCAAAAAATATATTGCAAACCTCTCAAAATCGTTTAGAGTCAATAAAAACGTATTTGATTTACTCAACTTTCCTGATTTTAACAGTGTCCCAAAACGACAAATCTCAAGCAAAAGCCTTGAAAATTCACTATATGATGCAGAATTTTGTTGTCTGTCGAGCTGCGTACTTAAATTTTAACATTTCTCAAAATTAATTTTTGGCCTTATGTCCGGCTAGATTGGCAAAATACCCTTCTGTGCGTCGTAGGTGTCCTGACAATATTTTCTTCAAATTTGTTTTGAAAGTAATCCACACCTAATTTTAAGACTCTTACTTTTATAGTGCTTCAGTTATGGTTTAAGTATTTTATATAAAAGAGTCCAACCCGGGATAAAATTTCAAAATTTATACATATAAAGTTTTAAAATTATTGTAGAGCTCTGTAAATAGTCTTCAAAATATCCCGCTGATAAAAATAAAAAAGATGCTGTCATTGTTTTTTTCTTGGAAATGGTAAATATCTTTGCAGAAGAAAGTATTCTATATTTAAACGAAGATGTTAAGTTACCTCTTCTCACAAAATTTTGTTAAAATTCAACAAGTAGTATGTAGGAGATGCGAACACAGACAGGCAGACAGAAAAAATTTCTAAATAATATTTCGATTACCAACTGCACCAGCAACAAAATTTTCCAAAAAATATTTCATGTACAGTAAATGGTCATCTTCAAGCAAAGAAAAACATGGTTGAGGTAACCATAATCAAAGATCAACATATTATGATTAAATTATATGGTTGTAGTCAAACCATATTATTATAAATATAATATTATTGTTATGTTAGAACCATACTATTGACTAACTTAAAAATAACATTGTAAAATAAAAGATCTTATTATGAAACTAGCTGTGCCCGCCACTTCGTCAGCGTCCTTCAATATTTTGTTCGATCTTACTTTGAAGTTTTGTTTTTTAAGAGAAGTAACACTCAGGCAATTAATGCCCATATTAACTGTGTTACTTCCAGATGGTTAGTACGATAGTAAAGCTTCGCAAGCGCTTCTGGTGTTCTTTAGGCGAATTAGTTTGAAGCTAGCATAGCCAATTAATAATTATTTTACTTTGCCGGCGATTTAGTGCTATATGGTAATACCGCCGGGTTTAGTTTAAGATATGCTACGTATCTGTTTATGTATTTTTGTACCTTATAAAAAGTAAAGTATTCCGGTTAGTTCAACTGCGTACTTTCACTGCTTTTTCTCCACTTTCTAAGATACCCTACTTTCTGGTACCCTATATTGGGACCAGGATACTTAGGTATCTCCTCACAAAATTTTGTTAAAATCCATCTAGTAGTTTTAACGTGATGTGAACGTAGACAAAAGCAGACAGACAGAGAGACGGATATGAGTTACTATTTTATTATATATATTATATATATATAGATGTATAGATAAATTAAATAAACATAGTGACATATATGAGTATAAAAACAAACCTTACTTGTTTATATATATAAACATACCTTATAATATAACACATAATTATTTATTAGATTATTTTTTAAGATACAAGTGAATCTTTTTAAGCTCGTATCAAAACGACTCAATATATAAATTATTATTATCTGAAAGAGTCCCGTAAAATTATATTGTAAAAATTTTAAAAAACTTAACACAAAACTTCAAAAAATCAAACATTATTTGTTTGCATTTAGTCATAGTGTGCTAACATACGAGCAAACTTGTTTACTAACACAGTGCAACACGGAAAAAAATAACCATATACGGACACCACTACGTGATAAAAGATCAAAAAAAAAAAGACCCCTGTCTCCCAGTTTTGCCCAAAGTCCTCCAGGTTTTTTTATGGGCCCTCAAAGATGTGGGGCCTCGATGTCATTTTTGCAAAAAAATGATCATTTACTCAAGGTCATATTTTGCAAACCGTTTGGAATTTTGATATACTCTCTGAGGCAAAGTTGTAGCTCTTGTCATAAAGAACAAAAATTGTTAACATAAAAAAAAACTTCATCTTCAAGGTCAAAATCGCAAAAAACTAAAAAATTAAATTTTTCAAAAATGAACCTAAATCTCAATAAACAACTTTCTAGAACATATGAACTTCCTAAGAATGATTCTTAACACCGTTTAGGTAGCGCTTAGGTAGCCGCAAAACTTTTTACTTTTGCGGCTACCTAATATATATTTGGTCAACAAACACATTTTTTAAAACAGTTATTTAAATAAATATGGTTACTTGACCTTTTTATAGTGTTATTTTTACTTCTATTTTAAGCTTGAGGAATTTTTTATTACTTTTAATATCGCTGATGCTATAAAAATTATAAAAAAATTACCTAAAGATTAAAAATTAAATTGAAACAAATAAAAGAAGAATAATTCTTGCAAAAAAACCGACTTCAAAACAGACAAACTTAAAATAATGTTTCTTTAAGACGGTAATTATACAATGATTATTTTATATTCGAGGAAGAGGGATTTTTTAAATGTCGTAGCACAAAATGTCAATTCAGATAAAAAACACTAATTTTGGAATTCAATAATCTAAAGCAGATATCAGTCGATTTTCTGTCGGCGGAGTAATACTTCCGGAGTATATAGGTGCACAAGACCCCAGGGTTCTGGTTTTTTTTCAGGTCAAACCAATGCCAAACTACTGTCTGTATATAGGGGATCACAAGTTTGCCTATATACATAAAATTACACTAATTATTGCGACACCCTGTAATTTCCCAATTCAAATTTTATACTTGTTATAAGGGTCGTAGCAATACAGGTTCTTTCTAAATTTCAATTGTCTCTCTGTAACGGTTTAAAAGTTTGGCCATATACATCAAATTACATAGACTATTGCGACACCCTTTAATTTCTAATTTTAAATATTTATACTGGTTGTTATACCAGACATATAACGGTTCCAAAGATGGGGACATAATGGTCAAATTACATCAATAATGGGGACACCCTTTGATTTATAGATCCAATTTGTATACTTGTTATAACGGACTAAGCATATAGCTTCTTTATAAATTTCAACTATTTATCTATAACAGTTCAAAAGTTTGGCCATATACATATATTAATTTACATTATCTATTAGGACACCCTTTAATTTCCAAATTCTTATTTTATATTTGTTATAACAGCGGACTTAGCAATACAAGTTCTTTGTAAATTTCAACTGTCTGTCTATTAGGGTTCAAAAGTTTGGCCATATATATATATATATCAAATTAATCCAACTAATGGGACACCCTTTAATTTCTATTTTGAAATATTTATATTTATTATAACCGACATAGTAACGAACATCTGTGCAAATTTCAAGTGTTAGTCTATAACGGTTCAAAAGATAGGATCATAAAGATGAAATTAGGCAAATAAGGGAGCTATTGTGGTACGCACTTTTTTAAGTTTAAATTGGTCACCTATAAGGCTCAAAATACACGTAAAAATCATGTATGATGTATGGGGACAGCCTTTAATTTTTAAAATTTTAAACTTCTTTTAAAATGGGACCACAGCCTTTCTAATAAAGAAATTTTTAAAATCGGTTTAGAAGTGACCGAGTTCTGAAGGCACAAACATACAAAAAAACAACACACAGACTAATTGATAACCTCCTTCTTTTTTCGAACTCGGTTCAAATACACAAAACATTACGAAATTTTAAAATTTTGTGCAAAAAGCAAAACACAAAATTTAAGCGAGATCGACCTTAAAGAAGTTGTCTGGTCACGTTATTCATACATAATGCATAATAGCATAATTTAACAAATTAAATGCAAATCTGCAACAACATTATTAATTAAATCTCTAAATAAGTTATAGACGGTATATATTAACATATTAACCACCTTCTTGTAGTTTGCATTATTATCCAATGTTTGTATGAACGTGCTTGCTGCCACAAAAACAACTTTATAACTTTCCTTTAAAGACTGCTGGCTGCATCATTAAATCGGCAGTATCATCAATAACAGTTCAACTATCAGTAATTTGTGGATAACAAGATAAATCGAATTAAAGTGGTTTTCAGGGGCTAACATTTCTTAGGATGGTTTAGAAACATACAACCCTAAAACACAAGTGCCTCAGTTTAGAAAGGGTGTTTTCGCTGCAGTCAGTCATAGATATTAACTTGAAGCGTGCGGTTGGTTGTTGTTTTACAATCACCCGCCATTATTCAACTAGAAGTTGAAACACATAAGGTCAATCTCATTCCAGCAGAAATCCAGACCACATAAATTACATTGATTGTTTAACAAATTTAACTAAAGATGTTGTTTGTCACACAATATGTTTAAATATGGTATGAAACCCAGCAAAGGGTTTTTTGATTAGCTCACTTTATTTTGAAATATGTACTTAATATAGAAGTAATTGCAATTGTTAGCAATTGCAAATATAAATGGCAATAGAAGTTTGTTTGCAAAAAAAAACATGTACAATTTAATCTATACATAAGTATAAAAAAATAGTAACTCATTTCCTGTCTGTCTGTCTTTCTTTTTTTGTGTTCGCATGAAGTAAAAACTGCTAGATGGATTCTATCAAAATTTTGTAAAGAGGTATCTTAGTATCCTGATTTCAATATAGGTTACCTTTTTTCACAAAAATATCTTGCTTCAAAGAGAAAGTGGAGAAAAAGCAGTTAAAGTAGGCCGATTTTTTACCGATTAAAAAGTACTGCATACTTTAAGGCATTTTTTATTTTTGAAAACAGTATATTATAAGCACGGTTGCGCTATGGATGGCGCTGTTTTAAAATTAATTGAAAGTGGGAAGTTTTAAATACGGTTGCGCAGTAGATGGCGCTGTTTAAAAATACTGAGAAAATATGAATAACTTACTTCCAAATAGCCAATTGAATAAAATTTGTATTTAATTTGTATTTTTATTTTGTAGAATTACATTGTTATTAAAATATTTTAAACACCTTTTACAGAGCTTTACAAAAAATTTTAGAATTGTATGCAGGGATGGGTACCTTTATATAAAGTAAATACTGTAAAGTTTTAAAATTTTGTGTGGATTAATTTCAAAACAAAATCGAACAAAATAATGTCACTACGAACACATCGTATTTGGGTGCAGCTATTACACAGCTATTAGCTATTTGACTAAACTTTTATTTCAGTAAACTTTAAGCTTGTAAATTGACCATATGTGTTTTTATTATAAAACAGACTTTTTCATGTCGCTAGAAAAGGTGTATCGAACTAAAAGGAAGCGACATATCGTCGCGTTTCATCTTAAACCACGTAAGCGTCATTTTTTCGAAATTGACTTTATTGGTTTTTATGGTAGAAAATAACATTTGCCACCAGACTACACATTCTCATCTTAACAAGTTTGTATGAAAAATAAAAAAATCCATTTTCAAAACCTCGTAAGCGCCATACAAATGACATTTGAATGCAAAATATAATGGTTTTTATATTTCAAGTTGGAAATGTTAAAGACTCAACCACTAAGTTTTTTGTATTTAAGACTAAAAAAATCATGAAATTTGCAGGCCAATTGGAGCAGTTTTGGTAAAGTTAAAAGTTTTTTTTTTTTTAATAAATACAAAAAGAAATGTTTATTTACACACAGAAATTTGCAATTTGCTGTTTGCGCCAAAACCACGTAAGTGACAAATTTGGCTTCAATTAATTGTAAGTAACAAATTAAAAAAAAAAAAAAAAATTCTATACCCTTCAGAAAGTCGCACAGCCATGTTTTGCGACTTTTTTTTTCAAACCCATATTAAAGAAGTTATTAAGTTTTTTTCGTTTTCTGAAAAACAACTTTTTGGCGCTTACGTGGTTTAAGAATAAACGCGACGATGTCAATATAGAGATATTTTACCAAAATTGGTGGTGTTTTTCTTGCTGCGATATATGTATAATTTTGGAACCTCTCTGCTTTTTATGTATTTTAGCACACAATATGCTTCAAGGCTTTACTTAAAATAAAATTCTACATTAAACAACCCACTGACAATGAAACTTGACCTTAATAATGGCCAACAATTACTGTGGTGGTATCAGTTTTTGTTTATAATGACAAAAGAAAATGAAAAACAAAAACATGAAATTATATTAAATTACTTAAAGCCAGACAGTAGGAGGTAGACTAATCAACCAACTCACATGTATAAATATGTGCAGAGAAATTTAAAGGCAAAAACACAATTATAATATATATAATATGATATTATATCCACTTGTGAGGAAGAAGAGAAAGAAGAAACAAAAAAAAACATGAAAAATGCTATTAGCCTTTAATACAATTTAATACAATTTTTTCTATATTTTTGGTTTTTCTATAGAAAAACTAAAATGGAAATTAAATAACAAAACTTATTTGTAGATAAAACCATAACCCGAAACAACCCAAAGGATAACAATAATACATATCATATCTATTGATATTGAGAAAGAATAATAAAAAACGTAGAATCATGATATAATAATACAAGGTAGTTCCATTTCAAAAATGTTTGAAGTTTACCGGAATTATTGAAGTATGTTTTTATGTAAACAGCAAAAAAAGTGTTGCCACAAGCAGAAACGAAAAAAAAATGTTTTGGAAATTATTTTAAAAAAGTGTGTAATTTACATACAAAACATAAAATAAAATAAAAACGTACTTTGGTTTCATAATTAAACTTATGAGGAATAAATCTTGTTGTAGATTATGATTTCCTTAATCTTTTATAGGTTCACTCTTATATTGAAAAAAAAAAATTATATTACAATCTTATTTAAGCTGCATGCTAATTGATCCTATGAAAAATCGCCACAAAACAAAAATTAAAAATCGGCAAATGAATAATTACCGTAAAAAAATGGAAAAAATGGAAATTTGACAAAAAAATATAACAAGTGCAATAGTGGCAGTAAGTGCATTGACATTTTTTTTATTCTAATAAATCTTTAATGTTAACAATTCTGTAGTTTTAGGTAGACAACGTAACTACTTAGCTAGTTTTTAGGACATAAACCGTTGTATTTGCACTCTTATTGTCGACATAATATGACGACTTTTCACTAAATTAAATTGCTATTCCATTTGTCGACATCAACATTTATTGATGACTTTTTAATTTTATTTGGTATTTTGTAAGAATAAGTGACGTTGAATTATTCTTGTACAAACGGCGATTTCGTCGCCTTGGTTTTTAAAAATGACTAAAGTGGCAACAAAATTTAAAATAGGAAAAAATAGGAATTTAAATAACAATTTTTACCCAATACGGAAAAATAGTTGAAGAAATGGAAAATCTCGACGTGATAGAAAAAAAACTTAAATGAGATTCTTATTTGAAATCATTCCAAAACATTAAAATTTTTTAAATGAATATTTCTCTACAGAACAGTGTTATTGATAAACAGTCGACGTCGTCATAAGAGCATTAGGAAATACAAAATTATAATCAAATTGAAGTTGACATCAATATAAATGTCCGGTCAAAAGTGACAATGATGTCGCTGTCCCCAAGTAGAATAAGGATGAATATAAAACCGCTCAAATATGATATCAACATATGGCATTAAAACGTTTTGGATAATTGTACATTTGAAAAATTTTAAAAAGTTACGAAAAGCACTTAATATTTTGGGGTTACTTTTTATATAAAATATATTTTATATAAAATATTCTGCAATTCTGCATGCGGATTTCTTGGGTTATTTTTCATTTTTGCTTTTAAGCACTTTTGCATGCAGCCCCCTCATTCATAACAAAATTAACCAAACTTTTTAACTTTAAGTTCCTATGATATTGAAATTGTCAATTTTTCTTGATACTCCTGACAGATTAGCCCATCTAAGTTAAAAAATATATTTTCTGTAATTCTCGTAGCTAAAATTCTAAAAGTGCACAAACAAATTATGAGTGTTGTTTTAAGAATACTCTTAATTTGTTTGTGTATTTTTAGAATTTTAGCGATAGATTTAGCTACGAGAATTACAGAATATGGAACCAGGGGTGCCTTTGGTAATAAGAAAATGGAAACTTAGACACTTTTGTCAGATAAAGGGAAATTCAAAAATCTTATTTGGGAATTTTTGCGAAATTATTACTACAGTATGGAAAACAATTTTCGTTTGTTTATTTATACACATAAACTTAAGGCTTGTTTTTTTTTTTGAATTTTTAAAATTTCAAATAAAGAAAAAAACGCAAAATGGGATTTCACAAAGTATGTGATATGGTAGCACAAATTTAAATAATTAACGCAAAAGTCAGAACGTTAATATGGCGACAAAAAGAGAGAATGGAATTACCTTCTATTATTATATCATGCGTAGAATAGTATAAATACTGATTCGCCGTACGCAGCTTTGTATGGGAATGACGAGTTGTTACTCCTTACAAATCTGCTTATTTATGACATGATATTTGTTCACAATGTCCCACTTAGTAGGATTTCCTTTTGAGAGCAAATTGCAGCGCAGTTCAGGTGTTTTAAAATCATACGGTATAAATTTCGTAACTCCTCGTAAATTCGCTTTTTAGTATGCACTACTGTAAGGCGAAATGTAAAAAAAAGTTCGTTGTTTTTTGAAAACTTAACATTTTGTGTCATAAAAACTTCCATTAATTAGGCAAAATATATGTGCTTAGTATTAAGAGATTTTTTTTTTTATATCTATAACATTTATTTACAGTGTTTTATTTAAATTATTGAAATTACAAAAAAAAATCAAAATTATTCAGTCCTTGATGTATGTACTCATTTAATCGGCGCTAGTTTCCATACAACAGAAAATTCCATTTCTTTTACTTGACCCAAATCCAATATCCATACCGAGCCGTTTTTGGCCCTGGACAATATATCAACTAAATTTTCAGCACATATTTCGGCAGTTTGCTTCCTGAGTATGGTAAAACGTTGGGCCATGTGTGCAGCATAATCAGGTAAAATTTCCTTGCCACATTTGGAATATATTAAGGGTGTATCGGTAACATCGGGACATATAGTAATCAAATTAACCTTAGTAAGGGAAAAGTACAAAGGTTTAGCTAAAGCTCTGGTAAAAGCTATCAAACCACTCTTGGACGCTGAATATATGGCAAACATGCCATTTGGTTCCAAACGAACCACTGATGCTATATTCACTACGAAAGCACCCTGGCCACCTTTAGCTTTATCCATGTAATCCAATGCTATAAGAGTGCTATGAATGACATCAGTCAAATTGGTATCAATGGTAAGATCGATATTACGATCATCCTCCCCCCGGGGGTTCCAATTGTCACTGCAGGAATGGCAAATGCTTTGACGCGGTTCACTCAGGGAAAATAGCGGCACCAGACGCTAGGGTTCCTAGAGCCTAAATCTGGAAGAAAATGTCTGTGTGTTAAAACATACGGGTCCTCTTCGAGGCCCGACCAGTGCCCAAAGGACTGGTACCACGGGAATCGGTGGCCCCACAGAGAGCATATCCTCTCTGTGACCGGTTAATGGTAAAGTCCCCTTCGGGGGTACACGTGGTGGTTGTGGTTTAAGATCGATTTATGTAGGTAAGGTGCAAAGTCGATCAAGTGTGCTGTTGCACTCTCAACAGACGGAGACGGAGTTTGGATAGTCTCCAAACCCCTAAGCAAGAGGTTATAATGTTGATCTAGGCTTGCCTTGGAAAGGCTTGCCATATTATATAAATTGATACTCATTGTGACTGTATCACACACAAAAAGCGATTGGTGGCAATCGTAAAGTGTTGTTATACTACACAATGGGGGCGCTAGTCTACGCCTAAGTTTCACTCGGTGGTAAGACCACCGTGAGGTTAGGCCGAGTAGGCAGGTACTCACGTTAATCTTGTTCCACAATTACGATCATCCTTGAAACCGCAACAATTGACAACAGTATTGAAGTGTAATTTTGTTGCGGCTAATTTAAAAGCATCCACAATACTTTGACGCTTTGTTATATCAATGGGAATATATGTAAGACACGAATCAGTGTGTCTGCTTTTGAGCGTTTTTAAGACATCCGTATCTTCATGCAGATCACATATCACCAAATGCTTGACTTGCTTTTTTAAAAATGCTTCCAAGCATTTGCGTCCTATACTACCACAACCACCAATGTTAATAATATTTTTACCCCTAAAATCCATTTTAGTACTTTTCGTCCAAATTGTTGAAACAGTTTGTTAACAACGGTTTCGCAAAAGTTTTCTTCTTAACACTTCAATGGTTGGTTAGCCTGACTGCCAGGAAAAGATTTTTAAAATATGACAGGAAAAGATTTTACTGCTTCCAAAAACCCAATTTTTTTTGCTGGGTATATTTTTTAATTCATTACATTTAGCTGTTAGTACCTCCATCTGTGAGTTAGCAAATTGCAGGTCTCATGATCAGATCCAGAGAGGAAGCCCAAAACAAAGTGACAAGATACAAAATAAGCGGGCATAAATGCTAAAACTTCTTCTCTGGTATAGTAAGATATAATAAATAATCTACTTTTTTGTGGAAAAAGTAGTTTGGACTCCCCGAAGGAATGAACAAAATATTTACTCTCATGATTGATAATACGCTTGGTGCTATTCTCCAGTTCTAGATTAAACTTGGCTCTTAACTAAGGATTCTTTTTTTTAGTTTTGTTGCATTGTTGTTGTAATTTTTGTGGTAATGATTAGGATGCAGAATGTTATTCGAATGTAGTAACTCCAAAAATGATGGTGTATTGAAGCCTGTGATGTGATTGTGCAGTTTTTGTTGAAAATTTTAAAAACCCTGATGTTCGATTTAAGCTGATGACATGACAATGAGAAGAGATATAATTATTTTGTCATTGATGTCAAACGATGTTGTTCTTCCACAAATGATGTAAGTGCGACCAAGTTCTTGTTGGAAGTAGCGAATATGTAGTAAAGCTGTTGATGCCGTTAATATGATTAGTGGAGTGAAAAAGACATTAAAATATTGTTGGAGCTGATAATGTTAAAATGGAAAATAATGAAGTTGTTATTAGAGATAAACCTGGTTTTGGACATACCCTTGAATGGAAAATTCTTATAACTCGCTGAATGCTGCCAATGCAGGACTGGGATAAACATCTAAATGCTATAGTATGCATGTTCAAGTATGGCTAGAATCAAACTCATAAATTTTTGGTTTAAAACATGTAGGAAACGGAAGCGGATACGCATTACGCAGACAACTAGACATCTTAAATGAGAGTGATGTGCAAGTTATTCTAAGACTTAGAATGGTCTTATTAGAGATGTAGGCATCAGTATAACCTTCATTAAAGAAACATATTATTTTCTCCTGGCGAATAATACTTTTTAAAAAAACTTCTGCAATAGCAGTGCTGCTGTCAATTTTAATTCTAAGCTATCTGACAAATTGTCCAAGTGTAAGGTAGTGAGAACAATAGGCTCTTCCTGAGATGACATTGAAGATTGCAATGGAAAGTTCCTAGAAACATATCACGTGAAAGATTTGTTGAAACAATAAGGCCCGGATTTTATCTCAGGACTTGGTCGAGCCACACGTTAAAATATGTACGTATATTTCTTAACCCCTTGTCTAAGCGTAAGACGTTAATTTTGTTAATTTTGTGACGTCTAACATACAAGAATATAAATAAACCTATTTTTAACCGACTTCAAAAAAAGAAGGAGGTTATCAATTCGTCTGAATGTTGCTTTTTTATGTTTGTGCCCGCAAAACTCAGTCATTTCCGAACCGATTTAAAACTTTTTTTTTATTAGAAAGGAAATGCTTACAGATTGGTCTCATTTTAAAAGAAGTTCAGACTATTGAAAATTAAAGGATGTCCCCATACAACATACGTGTTTTTTACGTGTATTATGAACCGTAAAGGGCACCCTTTTAAAATTTAAAAAAACTGCTTATTACTATAGCTGCCAATAACAGAAATTAATGAAAAAATTAAACTTAAAAATTAAAGGGTGTTCCCATATGTGACGTCAATTTAAATATATGAACCATTTGAACCATTGTAGACAATCAGTTGAAAATTGAACAGAATGTCCAATATTTATAATCAGAAATTAAATATTTATAATTAGAAGTTAAAGGGTGTCCCAATAGTTGATGTAATTTGATGTATATTGCAAAACTTTTGAACCGTACCAAAGAGACGGTTGAAATATTCAAAGAACCACTCATTCTAAGTCATTTATAACATCAAGTATATAATTTAAATTTGGAAACTAAAGGGTGTCCCCATAATTGATATCATTTTATCTATCTAGCCCTATCTTTTGAACCGTTATAGACAAACACTTGAAAATTAGACAGAATCTCCACTACTATGTCCCGTATAATTAAAATTTAATAAATATTTAAAATTTTGAAGGGTGTCTCAATAGTTGATGTAAATTGATGCATATGGCCAAACTTTTGAACCGTTTTAGACAGACATTTGAAATTTACAAAGAATCTGGCCTTTAAAATAAGTTTTTAATTTGAAATTGTACATTAAAGGGTGTCCCCTAGGTGATATTGTTTAAGCTATATTTCCATATCTTTGGAACCGTTACTTTTTATTACTGTGTCAGTAATAATAAGTGTAAAAAAATAAAGGGTGTCCTCATATCTGACGTAATTTGTCGTATATGGCTTTATCTGCTTAACCGTTACGGATAGATATTTGAATGTACAGAACGTATATTACTATGTCCGTTAGAGCAACACGTATAAAAGTATTTGATTTGAGTACTATTTCTAACACATTACTTTCTTTTAAATTTTTAGTTCAGAATTGATGCACATATATTTGTTTTGTAGTCGGTTTTTTTTTTGGAAGAATTATTTATTTTTTGTATTGTTCTTGCTAGCTGTCGTGGTTGACCTGAAAATATTTTGCTCGATTTTGCTTTGGAAGTATTCCGCACCAATTGTAAGACTCTTACTTTTATATTGCTTCAGTTACGGTTTATGTATTTACTTTATATAAAGGTACATATTACTGGATAAAATTTTAAAATTTATACAAAATTCTAAAAATTATTGTAAAGCTCTCTAAAATTTTTAAAATATTAAAATATTAAAATGTTTAAAATATTTTAACGACGTTGTAATTCCACAAAGTAAAAATACAAGTCGAATGCAAATTTTATTTAATTGGCTATTTGCCAGTAAGTAAGTATAGTATATTTTGTCATTATTTTAAAACAGCGACATCTGTTGTGCAAACGTGTTTAAAACATCCCGCTTTCAATTCATTTTTCCATAATTTTAAAATAGCGCCATGTGTTGCACAACTGCGTTAAAATATCCCGCTTTCAAAATGTAAAGATGCCTTAAAGTATGCAGTACCTTTAAATCGGTAAAAAAAAAATCGGCGTACTTACACTGATTTTTCTCCACTTTTATTTGGAAATAAAATACTTTTGCGGAATCAGGATACTAAGGGACCCCTTTCGCTTTTACGTTATGCGAATATAAACAGAACTACAGACAGACAGTCAGGCGGAAATAAGTTACTATTTTATTATATGTATAGATTTTCATTTATTGAAATTTACACTTGTTAAGGATTATACTTAAATTTTTAATTTTATTTCATTTTTGTTGGTTTTGAATTTCCTCTCAAAAAAATTATTGTTTTCTAAAATAGTAGGCTTTGGGGAAATATTAAGGCGAAAATAATCAGTTTTTTTATATGCATTCTGATAGTTAAACTTACAATTTTTCCCCTTAAATGGAAGTTGAACTATCAAACTCCATATAAAAAAATAAAAATTTTCGCCTTGATATTTCCCCTTCGTAGTGAGGCTACCTGTTTAATATGCCTTGATCAGTTCTATTTATTGTGTGTTGGTGATAGGTAATTGAATTAAAAATTTTAAAGTTTGTGAAAAATATATGTATGTATATACATACATACATATGTATATAAATAAATTTTATTTTCTTTATAAGAAAGAACATATAAGTATTTTTAACAAATTTGCAAGTTTTCGGCAGCTGATACAGGTGGTAAGGATACCTAATATACACAGTCGAAATTGGAGGATTAGTAAAAATTTGTTTATACGATATACAAATCATATCTATTTTTATCCATCATCGTGTCACCCATACAAACAGTTTTCACCATGATATAATAATACAAGGTAATTCCATTTCAAAAATGTTTGAAGTTTGCCGGAATTATTGAAGTATGTTTTTATGTAAACAGCAAAAAAAGCGTTGCCACTAATAGAAATGAGAAATATTTATTTTTGGAAATTATTTTAAAAAAAATGTGTAATTTATAGAAATAACTTAAAATGAAAACGTGCTTTGGTTTAATAATGAAACTTATGAGGAATAAATCTTGTTATAGTTTATGATTTCCTTAAACATTTATAGGTACACTTTTGTATAAAAAAAAAAAATTATATTACAACTTATTTAAGCTGCATGCTAATTGACCCTATGAATAAAAAATCGCCAAATGAATAATTAACGTAAAAAATAAAAAATTGGAAAAATGGAAATTTGGCCAAAAAAATATATAAAAAAGTCAATAGTGACATTAAGGGCATTGACTTTTTATTTTTTTTTTTTTTTTTTTAATTCTAATAAACCTTTAATGTTAACAACTCTGTAATTTAAGGTAAACAACGTTACTACTCAGCTAGTTTTTATGACTTAAACCGTTGCGTTTACACTCTTATTGATGCATTTCCTGAGAATCACCCCTATTCCATTTGGCGTCGTCCACACAATATGACGACGTTCCACTTAATTGAGTTGGCATTTCCTTTGTCGACATCAACATTCAACGATGAATTTGTAATTTTATTTGGTATTTGTAAGAATATGTAACGTTAAAATTTTGTTGCTTCGACGACGATTTCATCGCCTTGGTTTTTAAAATTCAAATGGAAAAGATTTAAATAACAAAATTTCGACGTGATAGAAAAAACTTAGAACAGATTCTTATTAGGCACTTTAGATCATTCCACAATATACAATTTTTTTAAAAGAATATTTCTCTACAGAACAGTGCTATCGATAAGCCGTCGACATCGACATAAGAGCTTTAGGGAATACAAAATTATAATTAAATTACTGTTGACCTCAAAATAAAATGATGTCGGCTTGTCAAAATGGAGACAATAGTTCATGGTGATTAAAATATTCATTAAAATATTTTGAATAATTGTTCATTTGAAAAATTTTCAAAAACGATAAAAAGCCCTCAATATTTTGGGGTTACTTTTCATATAAAATATTAATAAATTCTGTGTGCGGATTTCTTGGGTTATTTTTGCTTTTGAGCAATTTTACATAGAGTTATTTTGCATGTAAACCCCTTAATAAAATTAACCAAACTTTTTAAGTTCCTATAATTTTGCAACTTTCAATTTTTCTTGATACTCCTGACAGATTAGCTTTCCATCTAAGTTAAAAAAAATAATTTCTTAATTGAACATATCACGGGTGCCTTGGGTAACTTGTACTTAATAAGAAAACGGGAACTTAGACACTTTTATCAGATATAGGGAAATTAAAAAATCTTACTTGTGAATTCCTGCAAAACTGTATTACTACCGTATGGAAAAGGCCAAATAACTTATTTCATTTTAAACTAAAACAATTTTCGATTGTTTACTTAGACACATAAACGCAAGGATTGTTTCTTTTTTTAATTTTTAAAATTTCAAATAAAGGGAAAACACGCAAAATCGGATTGCACAAAGAATGTGATATGGTAGCACAAATTTAAATAATTCCTGCAAATGTCAGAACGTTAACACCGTTTAGGTAGCGTTTAGGTAGCTAAAAAATTTTCGGGACATTTTTCACTTTTGCGGCTACCTAAGCGCTACCTAAACGCTGTTAAGAATCATTCGTAGGAAGTTCATATGTTCTTTTAAGATCTTAGGTTCATTTTTATAGTTGATTGTTTCTTTGAATATTGAACGGTTTGCTACCTATGGACCTGAACAGGGGAAAAAGTAAAAATTGAATTTTTTAAAGTTTTTTGCGATTTTGACCTTGAAGATGAAGTTTTTTTGATTTTATATGTTGACAATTTTTGTTCTTTATGACAAGAGCTACAACTTTGCCTCAGAGAGTATATCAAAATTCCACATGGTTTGCAAAATATGAGCTTGAGTAAATGATCATTTTTTTGCAAAAATGACATCAAGGCCCCACATCTTTGAGGGCCCATAAAAAAAACCTGGAGGATTTTGGGCAAAACTGGGAGACAGGGGTCTTTTTTTTTTGGTCACAGTGTGTTATGTAACTAATATTAAAATATGATATGAAGTTATAATTTATTTAAATAAAAAAAAATCGTCTGCAGTAAATCTCAGTCATAACTAAAAACTAATTAAAAACTCGTTTGATACTTCATCATATTCAGGAGGAAACAAACAAAAAAAGCTACATTCCTATTTTATTTGTCATTACAACGTCACCAGCTATACTAACAAAATACAACTCTCAATAGTACGATTGCATTTGGATAGTGTCTTATAATGGGTTATTAAATAAACCGTTAAGTCGCTCTAACGCAACATTTGCTATGCTGTAGAGTGGTAGAAACTTCGACGTCTCGGAAGGGTATTGCCCAAGAAAGCTCAAGCGGTCATATCATCGCTGTCATATTAATTTCAAATAAAATAAAATGAAATAAAATAAACCGTCACAAACAACATGTTTTGTTTAATTTTTTTTCTACCCATTCCTATTAAAAAACCCTTTTGAGGGAATAGAAGCAATAAAAATATGACACTATTTTACGATACAGCTTTAGCTCTTTGTAATGAGATTTGTATCCGCAACATCCTTTTTATTCCATTCTGTTTTCTCGTCTTTTTTTGTAAAATGTTCTTTTAGTTTATTAAAACCAAAACTAAACCATTTTTTTGAGTGAATTATATAACAATTAACTGCAAAAGTGCTGTATGAGGGCTACATTGTTGTTGTTATAAAAGCAAAGGTGCGCGTCAACATGTTAAGGTTACTTTTTATGCTTCTTGTTATGCAAAAGGTAAAGACTATTGAATGATACCACTAACATAAATATTGTCTATGAAAAAAAATTTTGTTGCTCACAAACTAATGCTTAGTTGACCTAATAACACATATATGACCGCGCACAGAGAAAGTTATCTAAGCTTAGGTTGACCAGATTTTTGTTATTATTTTGGTGTTAAAATTTATGGTAGAATAGAATGGGAGTGGTCCCAGACACTGTCGGAGTCAAATTCGTGTCAAAAATCTGTTTTTTTCTGCAGGTCGAGTTTCTAAAAATATATTCCTTTTTTTTTTATAAATTTTTGAACAATTTTGAAGCGTGTTAAATTGACAAACAATTTTAAAATGGGATAAAATTTAGTGCGAAATCGAATAAAAGACCCCGCAAAATTTAATTTTTCTGCGTTTGCGTTGAGTACAGGAAAATATGAAGAAACGGTCATAATCGGTAACAGCATTTACATTGAAAAAGGGTAAACGTTTAATGAATCTATTTACCTTTAAATAAATTGCAGTGTCGTTTTTTTTAGGAAAAATTGGTAAAACTCTTCTAGACCTTCAATAACTTTTTTATTGTTTATAAAGAAAGCATATAAACGATCAGGACATGTCAAATACTAAAAGGACAAGAATTTGGTGAAGAAACTAAATTATTCAACACAATGCGATAAACTAATTATTAGCACAGTACTCTGGTTATGAAATAAAAAAAAAGAGTTTCAGCTTAAAAATTCTAAAATCCTCGTAAACAGCCATACTATCTGTAACGAGCCCAGTTGACCATTCACCATGCTGACATTAACAAAAATCAGTATCTAGACTTTTATAAGTTATTAGGACTACCTTTCATAGTAACTGGCGACTACATAGCTAAACTCACATTTTTAGGATCGCAACTAATTACTTGGAAAAGTCGTGTTTTTTGGACGTAATTGTAAAAAATGATTTGAATGTAATTTTTAATACACAGACTACCAACAGAATTCACTTGATTATAGTGATTTTAGCGTGCCAAAACTTATCTCAACAAAAATGATCCCTAGTATCAGATCTTAATCCTATACTATAAGATAGTTCCATACACTCGATTTACCGACCAGGCTTCTAGAGGCGACATGAAATTGAGTGAAATATTTGTAACATCTCAGCACTCATTGTAAGGAAAATATTACATTATTATAAATAAGTCAAGTGCGAGTTCGTCTCACACACGTAGGGTTCCGTACTATGTGTTGCACGCCTTTAAAAACACAAGTTGTTAATTTTTTCATGTCTTATAGGGCACCCTTTATTTATAAAATCAAAGTCATATTCGCGAAAATTGCATCGCTATTGGAACACCCTTTTAATTTTAGGAATTGTTATAACGGCCATGGTAATACACTTTCTATAAAAATATCAGGCCTACCTATTGCCGTTCAAAAAATAACGTAATATACGTGAAAAACGTGTCACTGACGGATCACCCTTTAGTAATTAGTAATTGTTACAGCAGCCGAAGTACAACATCTGCTGTAAACAATTCAAGAGTCTACCTATTACGGTTCAAAAAATAAGGCTATTTAAGTAAAAATCATGTCTCTGTCGGAACACCCTTTAATTTTGTTATTTGTTATAACGGCCATGGAAATTCTTCTTCTATGAATATATCAATAGTTTGAAAAACATGTCATTGTCGGAACACCCTATATTTTTTAGTAATTGTCATGTCGACCGTGGGAACATATCTCCTGTACAAAATTTTAAGAGTCTACCTATTACGGTTAAAGAAATGAGGAGTTGTACATGAGAATCACGTCACTGTCGGAACACCCTTTAATTTTTATTATTTGTTATATTTTCCATAGTAATAAACCTCCTGTAAAAACTTCAAGAGTCTACTTATTATCGTTTAAATCTTAGGCCATATACACGCAAAGCACGACACTCTCGGAACACCCTTTAATTTTAAGGTTTAATTTTTTATACTTGTTTAGAAAGCGAACATAGAGTTAATTACTGTCTGCAAATTTTAAGTGGTTGCCTCCTATAGCTCAAGCAATAAAGACATAAAGACAAATAACACCTCACTTTCGGAACACCCGATAAGTTTTAGTATTTATTGCTATAGTGGCCACAGTTATACACCTTCTGTGAAAATTTAAAGAGTCTACCTATTATGGTTCAAAACTTAGACCTTATACATGCAAATCACACCAATATCGGAAGACCCTTTAATTTTTAAGTTTATTTTTAGATTTGTTTATATAGCGAACTAAGTTTTAATTACTGCTTGCATATTTTTAGTGTATTCCTCCTACAGTTCAAGAAATAAGCACATATTCGTGAATAACACCTCTCTATCGGAACACCCTATAAGTTTTAGTATTTGTTGCTATAGCGGCAACAGCTATACATCATCTGTGAAAATCAAGAGTCTACCTATTACGGTTCTAGAGACGGACAGACATTGTAGCGAAAACAAGAGGGTTACATTTTTACACTTTGTGTACGGAACCCTAAAAATGACAAAAGTGGTCTCACTTATTGATTTTAATAAAAATCCTAAAATAGCTTCCTAAGGTGCAACCTTGGCGATGACAAATCAGTTACAGTTAATTTAATGATATAGATGTAGAACGGCTCTTTCATTCTACACTGAGTGCCAATTACACAGATCGAAACCATGCAATACTCAATATAAACTACGCGACTTTATTGCTTTTACGCACGCCATAATTTTATTTAAAAAAAATGTATCTTCCTAGTCACAGTACTTCAATTAGCTTTCTTCTCTTTTAATAGTTCAGATGTTGGTGTCGCTGCTCTTAATGTAGGTGTATATGTTTGCTTTAGTGCAGTTGTCTGTCTTTTTGCTGTTCTTTCATTGCACTTGTGAATAGTAAATACTTTCATTACAATTCTATGCAATTTTTTACTCATTTCTCATCGCTTTATTTTTAACTTCTTTTTATTTGTTTCCGCAATAAATTAAGGACGCAATAAATCATTTTATTTAATGTGACAGTTCCTGTTGCAACACAGAAAAAAACACACACAGCTAGTGGAACATTTGTGCAACTAAAGTTGGCATGTTGTCCTTATGCACTCAACCATGCTAGATAGAATAGATTGAATCAAATTAAAGGGTGAGGTTGCCCATAGCCACAATGAACTGAAATTAAGTTAAACAAAACTCACATTACAATTCTAAACATATAAAACTGATAAAATTTTTAGAGAAATAAAATGTAATATTAACTTACCGCTGGTATAAGAAGTAACTATTCGGTAGCAAAAAAAATCATGAAAGTATTAAAGATGTAAAATTTGTTAAATACATGTCCTTCTTGTTTTTACTTTAAGACTTTTATGGCACACTTGCTGTGCCCACACATGTTGTACGCGTCCTGACAATATTTTCCGATTTTACTTTGAAAGTAATCCACACCAAATTTTAAGACTCTTACGTATTTATTTTCCATATTTCTTTAAAAATGATGCCGGTGCGAACGTTGCCGTCAATGGCGACCGTAATCATGCCATAACTAACTATTTGATGCCTAAAATTGAAGCTCGTGATCTCGACAACATTTGGTTTCAGCAAGACGGCGCCACTTACCACATATCGCATCAATCAATATATTTATTGAGAGATCATTTCGGTGAGCACATAATTTCACGTTTTGGACACACCGTTAGACTTTTTCCTGTGGGGATATGTAAAGTCTAAAGTTTATGCGGACAAACCCGCTTGATTCAGGCCTTGGAGCAAAACATCACTCGTGTCATTCGCAAGTTACCAGTCGAAATGCTCGAACGAGTCATTGAAAATTGGACTCAACGGATGGACCATCTGCGACATAGCAACGGCCAAAATTTGATAGACATAATCTTCAAAAAATAAATGCCAAAGAATATTCTTTCAAATGATACTAAACATTCTCCATTAAATTTGAATTTTCTGTGTTTTTTTTCTTTAAAAAAGTAGGGAACCTCGAAATTTCTAACAATAACATCCTAAAAAGGAAGTTTGGATGGAATGGTCATACAGTGAGATCCGATATCGGGGTAGCCAAGGCAGCGCTGCAGTACAACCCCCAAGGCTCTAAGCGCCGCACAGTGGGGTTTTTTTGCAATAAGTAGTTTTTTCGACACATAAAATTTAAAAATGTAATGACGCAGTTTTGTAGAAAATTGATTCAGTATAAAGAATCCATAAATTGTATGCCAAAATAACGTTCATTTGTCTTTGAAATAACGAAGTAAAATCACATGTATATTTTGGTCTAACATATTGAAAACTGCTTACGCACTTCTATAGTGTTTGTACGTAAGATAATTTTATTGCTCTGATTCAAATAGTGATTTTTTTTTCAAATATATCCTTTTCTGCGTATTTGAAAAAAAAAAATTATAAAGTTCGCTCATATGGTTTAAAAGATATGATAGAATAAAACTTGTTCTATAACGTGCCGTGATTACAAATTTCCTTGGAAGAAAAAAAAGGTTGCTCGGTCGTGCTCAGTGCTCCCGCTATAATAAAATGAAAGGTAAGACTCCATACAATCAATTAAAAAAATAAGTTTAAATAATTAATAATCTTTTATAAAATCATAAAACTAGTCTGCAAATATATGAAATTTTTAATTTTAAAAAATTAAAAAATTAAATTATAATTTATGAAAGTAGCAAATGGAGAAGTGTAAAAGGTATTATTCATATGAGTTTATTTTCTGTGTTATATAGTGAACTGAATTACGAACTCACTAATTGCAATGAATAAGGCCTTAAAGGAACAGATGGGTATACGAGTGGATGCAGTTCAACGAGGAACTGGGTCTACTAACGATGGAAATACGTTCAGGCGTTTTGTTTTCTAACCCCGCATTTGTTGCCGATGTGACTAGTGTAGTGAAGCAACTAATTAATCGATTTCGCATTATACTACAAATAATAACTTGTGACAAAAAAGTTAATTCCTTGAAATTCAAGGATTTTGCTCTAAATACAGCAAAAATTTTTGTTGAAAAATATAGTTGGTATTATATCCCAGTAACAGTACACAAAATACTGATACACGGAAAGGATATCATGGATGCGGCAATACTTCCTATTGGAATGCTCTCTGAAGAAGCCAGAAATAAATATTATTATAGATTAAGGTTCTCCAGAAAGTGTGATAGAGTTGCAACAAATACAGATTTTTTTATCGACTTCTAGTATCCTCATATCCTTTTATAAGTAGCATTATATATCAACCCCGTTAACAGGTTCTGGAACTTGATAAAATGATAGATTATAAATAAAAGTCCATATTTAAATGCATGTATTGAAATTTATTTATAAAATAATTAGTTTTGGCAAAGAAACAAAAAGTTGTGGGAAAAAATATAATATGGGTTATATGGGCGGTGGGTAGGGGGCGTAGCCAATTTTGATGAAACTTTATTTTATTCTTAATTGAGGTAATAAAAGGCTCTGGCCTAATTTCAAAAATTTTGGACCAAAAATAAATTTTGGGTTCTATGGGCGGTGGGTACTGGGCGTGGCCAATTTTGATGAAACTTTATTTCATTCTTAATTGTGATAATAAAAGGCTCCATGCCAAATTTCAAAAACTTTGGACCAAAAATAAATTTTGATTTAAATGAGCGGTGGGTAGTAGGCGTGGCAAATTTTGATGAAACTTTATTTTATTCTTAATTGAGTTAATAAAAGGCTCCATGCCAAATTTCAAAAACTATGGGCCAAAAATAAATTTTGGGTTCTACGGTTGGTGGGTAGTGACGTGGCCAATTTTGATGAAACTTTATATTTTTCTTAATTGAGCTAACCAAAGGCTCAGAGCAACATTTCAACATTCTACGGGCACTCCTTATATTTTTTGCCAAACATTGGATGAACAAATCCCACTGTGCGCCGTGTACGTCTAAAAACAACTTGGCTCATAGCCACCGTACGTGGGCCGACTACTGCAGGATTTTCATGGAATGAGAAAATTAAGAACAGCCTACAACAGAGCCAGGTGGAAATCAATAATTGGGACGGTTTGCGTCCAGCTGGAGAATATCGGAACATAAACAATAATATATTAATAGTAAACAAAATAAATTTAGTTTATTCGTATGTAACCAAAGAATGATTAAAAGTTAACAAATAATATTAATTTACAGTCATCAGGCTTACGTTCGTTTAATTCTCTGTAAGTAAAAGCAAATTTTTTACAAATTAGGTGATTAACTTTCAAGAAAAAATCAAGTTGTTAACATCATCTATTGAACCCACCAAACTCAGATAAAGGAATACGAAAAAAACTGTATTCGCTAACCAATCGTCACTTGGTGAGAACGAAGTCTACCACTACCCAAAGTTTCCTTTTTGTTTGATACTTTTCGATATTGTTATATCTCTAACAACCTTCAGTTAACAATGTGAAAAACTTTTTATTGTATTTGTTTTGGCCAAAGATTTTTAATATTTGATACTAATATAATTAATTGACAATTTCATTAGCATTGAATTATAAGAATGCTAAATAATTTTGTTTCATTACCATTATTTTCATTAATGGTAATAGTTTTTAATGAAAAATTTGCATTAGTAATTATTTAAAAAACAAAATCATTACCTTTAATCAATGATTAAGTTGTAAAAGGCATTATAATTATTGGGCCCATTGGAAATCAATCAACCTTTTTGTAGTGATGTTTTTAAAGAAGAGCCACCTTCATTCTCTGCTCTCTTATTATATGCATTTTTTTTTCTTAGAAAAAAAACAACAAAAAATCAGAAAAAATATAATAAAATATTTTTAAAACTAGATTGAATGCAATAAGAGTGCCTGAGTAGATTGAATAAAAAGTTACAGATCCAGAGAAAGCATAAACTAGCATGAAGTAAATATATGATGTTTACAACTTAACACCACCAAAACTAGATAGAAGCGAAAAATGCTGAAGATAGATTAACGCGATCCAGAAAATTAACTACATTCTATTGCTATCTAAAATAAAATTTTCGCATTTTTTCTTTCAAATTAATCACCCAATTTGTAAAAACTAATTTTTAAAGTTAGAGGAAATAAAACGAACTTAAGCCTGACAAATAAATTTATAATTAAGAACCAAATATGTAGAAACACATGTTGTTTTATAACATTACAACTATGTATTCTTAGAAAAACTTTAAACAATATTATACCCTTCACCACAGGTAGAAAGGGTATATATAAGTTTGTCATTCCGTGTGTAATTTCTACAATATTCATTTCCGACCCCATAAAGTATATATATTCTGGATCCTTATATATAGAGAAGTTGATTAAGCGATGTCCGTCTGTCCGTCTGTCCGTGTTAGTGTGGTAATATCATTTGCCAAGGCACCAGAAGAGATACAAAAAATTTAAGCACACCAATCTGTCAGGCATAGTTTCGAAAATTTTGGTATTGCAATTCAGCAACATCGGATCATTCCTTTGGAGGCTACGGGCCAAAAACCACGCCCACCTATATTTTTTTACGTTTTTTTTTTAATTTTTTTCGGCTTTAATGATTCTGTTTTGCCTTTTTTTGTCAAATAAATATTAGACTACGACAGGTAGATCGCAAGGAGTGCATACAGATCTCGGGGGATCAATAACCCCCTGCGAGGGGAGATTTTTGTTTGTTTTTAGATTGGTAGGGGTTTTCTGCTTTGATTTGTATTAGACACCTTAATAGAAATCAATACGTATAGAGGTAGCCAATGGACCCACAGGGTACCCACTGTTTAATAGGAGCAGTTAAAAGGACCCTCCATGTGTCAATATGAGGAAATTTTTTTTGTAAGGATATCTTTTTGCTTTAGTCTGACCATTCTAACTTAATATAGATTGCAGAAAGGTCCTAAATTTAACAAAAAAATTTCAATAAAATTAAAAAAAAATTTTTTTTAAAAAAAATTTTAAATTTTTTTTTCAAAAATATTTACAAAGCATTTTCAAAAAGATATTTTACAGAAAAATATTCGAAAAAAAAAATTTTTTAAAATTTTCCAAAAATTTTCGAATAAAATTTTACAAAAAATTTTTAAAAAAATATTTTTACAAAAAATTTTTACATACAATTTTCGAAAAATTAAAACAAAAATTTCAATATTTCTTTGAAAATGAAAATCATGATTGTAACATAACATATATTTAATATCAAAGATATTCATATGAATGTATGTGTGTATATAGAGTAACATATTTATTTAAATGCGTTTGATTTTTTTAAATGCGTTTGATTTTTAAATAGATGATATCTCTGTTTTGAAACCTAGGTGCACTAAACACATAGACATCATCAGGATACCGACTACACACTGTCAAAAATAAAACGATTATTTTGAAGTCAGCAAAGCTACATGGCTACACGGCAACCGTTGTGGCTGTCGTCAACTTAGGCTAATTTCTATTTTATTCAACAAAAGAAAATGTCACAAAAAATTGTAAATTACAAGTTTATATACAAACAAAAAGTTTTGGAGGAAATATTTATAATTTTTTGAAAAAGTTATTTAATTTTATGAAAGCAAAATAAGTATTTCTACAACAATGTCAGAGTTTACGATGTAGCTGTCGGCTTCAATATCATTAAGTAGCTGACAACACGGCGACAATTGTAGCAAACGGAATTTGTTTTCATTTGGCTTCTATTTCTTTACAATATGGATAATGCTGTACATGTCTGTATAAATAAAATCACCGTGGTGAAGGGTATAGAAGATTCGGCACGGCGAATATAGCACTTTTACTTGTTTTTCTTATAAAATATTCTGTGATGCGTTGAGTGAAAACACTGATAGACGCTAATAGAAGTGCGTATACGTAATCCTTCACTAAATAAAATGAAAAAAATAATATTACTTATACGCTATATGCCAAGTTATAAAGTTATACCTAACGTGACCAGCTCTTTTCGGATATATCTTTTGCTAATGTTGCACAGAGCGACCAAAAGCCCTCGGATTAATAAAAAAATAAAGTACTGAGAAAACTTAAAGTACTCGCTTACAGAGCATACAATTTTACATCGTTAGGCAGACAAATTAATGTCAAATAGGTAACGGTGCTTTTGTAGTGGCAAGTTGAAATTGAACATTGTGTAAACAAACTAAAAAAATATGTGAAAAAATGCGTAAAACTTTGTGTAGTAAAATATTATTTATGGCAAGTAATTTTGAAAAAACAATAAATTTAATCATGCAGCCATCACGTTCAGCTATTTAATGAAAAGTTTTCTTTAAATTTGTATTACAAATTATTTGTGGAAGTGCTTTGGTTTTATAACTGTTTAGATTATAAAGACAAAAAATAAATGGATTTTCTAAGTTTAAGTTATTTGTTGGGCTGAGTTGAACAACGAATTATTTTAAAGCCTGAACAACTAAAAGCTATTTCAGAATTAGTAACGACCTCATGCGTTGAGTTTGCCAACAAAGAGTGGCATATACTAACAGTTGTATTGTTTTTGTTTTAGTTGTTTTTTATTAGAGATATATTAGTGACGTAATTTGTTAACCGTGAGTCATGCAGAATAATGATTAGCGTACCTGAGCATGATCACTAGAATTTAATATAAAGAATAAATCAGTCAAGTGCGAGTTAGTCTCACACACGTAGGGTTCCGTACTATGTTTACAAACTCAAGTGAAAATTTCAAGAGTCTACCTATTATGGTTCAAAACTTAAGCCTTATACATGCAAATCACGCCACTATTGGAACACCCGTTAATTCACAGGTTTATTTTTTTAGACCTTTTTATATAGCGATCTAAGTTTTATATACTGTTTGCATATTTTTAGTGTATTCCTCCTACAGTTCAAGAAATAAGCGCATATTCGTGAATAACACATCTCTGTCAGAACACCCTATAAGTTAAAGAAATTGCTACTATAGAGGCCAAAGTTATACACCTTCTGTGGAAATATCAAGCGTCTACCTATTATGGTTCAAAATTTAGGCCTTATACATGCAAATCACACCACTATCGGACCACCCTTTAATTTTTAGGTTTATTTTTTTATACTTGTTTATATAGCGAACTAAGTTTTACTTACCGTTTTTAAATCTTGAGTCTATGCCTCCTACAGTTCACGAAATAGGCACATATTCGTGATTAACACCTCTCTATCGGAACTACCCCCGGGGGTAGGCACATATTCGTGATTAACACCTCTCTATCGGAACTACCCCCGGGGGATCCAATTGTCACTGCAGGAATGGCAAATGCTTTGACGTGGTTCACTCGGGGAAAATAGGGGCACCAGACGCTAGGGTTCCTAGAGCCTAAATCTGGAAGAAAAGATCTGTTGTTTTAATGCACGGGTCCTCTTCGAGGCCCGACCAGTGCCCAAAGGACTGGTACCACGGGAATCGGTGGCCCCACAGAGATCCTATCCTCTCTGTGACCGGTTATTGGTGAGGTCCCCTTCGGGGGTACACGTGGTGGTTGTGGTTTAAGATCGATTTATGTAGATGTGGTGCACGGTCGATCAAGTGTGCTGTTGCACTCTCAACAGACGGAGTTTGGATAGTCTCCAAACCCCTAAGCAAGAGGTTATAATTTGGATCTAGGCTTGCCTAGGAAAGGCTTGCCATATTATATAAATTGCTACTCATTGTGACTGTATACACACAAATTGCCATTGGTGGCAATCGTAAAGTGTTGTTATACTACACAATGGGGCCGCTAGTCTACGTCTTTATTTCACTCGGTGTTTAGAGCACCGTGGGATAAAGCCACCGTGGCAGGAGCCCACTTTAATCTAGTAACACATCTCTCTATCGGAACACCCTATAAGTTTTAGTATTTGTTGCTATAGCGGCAACAGCTATACATCATCTGCGAAAATTTCAAGAGCCTATCTATTATAGTTCCAGAGATAAAAGCGCTGACAGACGGACAGACGGACAGACATTGTAGCGAAAACAATAGGGTTACGTTTTTACACTTTGTGCACGGAACCCTAAAAAACCATGTGTATGATAAAACAAGATGCTGTATTGTTTTATATATTGCAGTGTAATATATCTAAATTTTGCATGAACAAACTCAAGCGTTTTATGAAGTCGCCAAAGCTTGTATGATATTTTTAAAAATTACAATGAAAAAATATTTAATAAAAAATTACCAATTCAAAGGAAGGAATAAAGAAACACAATGGTTTATCCGAAGCCAACTTTCAACCCCATATAGTTTAAAGTACTATGAAAAAGTGTGCGGTATATCGTAGGGTCTTTTTATTCATGTTTTCAATTCCTTACAATCTGCATTTTAGGCCCACATAAAAAATTTGAGGCGACAGGGTGCGACACATAAACAAAAATACTAATGTATGTAAAATTTCTTTAAAAAACGAGTCTAAAAATTGTCCCTGTTTATTGATGGCTATACAAGCAGAAAATTAGGAAGATACATAATAAAAAATACTTCAGTATATAGTACTATAGTTACTGTCCTGTTGTTTGATACACGAAGCCATTTTAGCAAAGAAAACTGATAAATACCAACGATAGCGCCGAGAACGAAGACACACTTACAGTACAATGACTGGGTTGCGACTGACCTTGCGGGAGTTGAGGACTGGAGGTCTGCCTTTTGACAAACCGCTAAAGAAACATGTATTTTGGGAGCGGTTTGATTAACATCACTATTTTCAATTATGTCTGGTTTTTTATATGTGATACGCCTACGTGCGATGACACTAGGTACATTTTACTGTGCTCATAATCGTCCATCGGAGCGATTAATTCAGCAAAGTATGGATCATGTTCGCAATACATTTACTCTTACCGATAATACGCATTCCGATACCGTACAGTACGCACAGAACAAGCGATTGCTAGTATTCTACGTAGTATTGGTGATAATTTAAATCTGTCATTTCGTTATCGCGCTCAATAATTAAACTTTTGTCTATCCGCTTTATAAAAATTTTGATTATGCACATGGATGTTACGTGCTTTTGTGATTCAATACGTATGGAATTAAGGAGGTTTCTCACAATTAATTAATTATAAAATTATGATCATTTGAAAATTATGATGAAGCATAGTTTTGGTTAAATGGCTATGTCCACAAACAACATTTTCGCATTTGGAGCAATGAGAATCCTTAACTTATTGTCGCAATTACCATTACAGCCACCAGAAATACTCACTGTTTGGTGCGCTTTATGGTTTGCTGAAATCATTGATCCTTATATCTTCACAACGTTACTGTCAACGGTAAGCGGTATAGTGACATGATTACTAACTTTTTCGTACCTCAACTGGAAGGCATTAATATTGCAGATAGGTGGTTTTTGCAGCATGGTACTCTATGTCATACAGCGCAATACAATCAATTTACAGTAAAATACTTGACGAACAGGTCCATTTTTTAAAACAAGTCCCGTTAACTGGTTACCTCGTTCATATGATTTGACGCATTTAGATGATTGAGTACCTCTAAGCGTATGCCGAAATTCAGCCTAATTTACTGCGAAGGGTGTGTGAAAATTAGACCTTCAGATCAAGCGCTAGAAGCGGCAGCAACTTGCATGCGTGGCCAAAATCATATTTAAACATTAATCTAAAAAATTATCTAATTAATAGAATTAATATTAAAAATGTACTCCAATTTTTTATTTAAATTAAAAGTTCTTAGCCGCTATAAAAATATCCTTTATTTTTTCAAATTTGTGAAGAGAAAAAAAGTCGAGTTCATGAAAAAGAAGCCTTCAAAAATTGTTTCTTTTCTTTTCTTTTGTTTTACTTAAATTTTATTTATTTCAAAAAGTTCATTACTAGAAAAGTTTTGTATATTTTTCTTTTCCTTTTGTAACTTAACAATATATTTTCATTTAAATGTTTATACGTTTTCTCACAATTCCTAGAAACTAAAACTGCAATACAAATGGAAGAGAATTGCTGTCTATTTCCTCTTTACAAGTAGTAACAACTTTTTAAAAGCTTTTGTTTTGTATTTGGGTGTTAGTTGTCCAAATCATTTATATTTATTTTTTGGCGAAATATCAGCGTAAAAGATTTGTAAATTATGGCAAAAATAACTTCGTAAACAAGTAAAAATGTGGGTTTTAAAACCACTAACAAACAAACAAACAATGAAACAAATAAAATAAACAAATTCTTTTAACTTCTGCCAAAGCGGTGACGCAAGTCAATGACAGACTCACAGAGGCTAAATGGGAGGCAAAAGTTTAATTTCAATTTTCTTGTATTTCCTTTTTATGCAACAGCACTTGTTGTTTTGTTTCCCTTATTTGTGTGTGTATGAGTGTGCGTGCGTGTGTGTGTATTTACGTGCTGGTGTTTAACATCTTTTGTCAATATGCCCAAATATTTAAACAACAAAATACTAAAGTTCATTTATACTTTCTGGTGCTGAGTAATTTATGTAAAGAACATAAAAAGTAGTAGCTAAGTAAGTAAATAAGTGAACCCTTGATTTTGAAAGTGGTATAAGTCAAAAATTTTAAAAATCTAGTTTATCAGCTATTTCATGTAAAATCCTAAAAATAATAACATAATCTGAAGTAATTCGCAGTATGCCATGAAAATTAAGTTATCCATTTTGCGGTTTCAAAAGTAAACGTAAATAAAACACATATAAAATATTTTTTTTAATGATGTTTCTTTTTTATTATAAAGTTTGAACGATGACATTATGTGTGAAATACTACGTCATTTAAATGACCACCACGCGAAGTTTTGAAAGCATTGATTCTTTTGAGGTAATTTTCGAACACGTTTTGACACATGTTGGGCGATATCTCAGCCATAACTTGACGAATGTTGGTTTTTAAGTGCTCAAAAGTTCAAGGTTTATCTGCATAAACACGGTCTTTCGCGTAGCCCCACAAAAAAAATCTAATGGTGTCAAATCGCATGATCTTGGTGGCCAGTTGATATCGCCAAGACCAGAAATTATTCTTACAATAAAGCCATATTCGCTCGAGTTGTGTGGCATGTGGCACCGTCTTGTTGAAACCACATATTCTCCAAGTCGTATTCTTCAATAGCAGACAAAAAAGTCCGTAAGACAGTCGTAATTCCTGAGAACGACGTGGAATCGACGTTAAGCGATCCATTTTCGTCAATGTCAGACTTTCAACTGAAAAGAAAAAAATTGGATTAACAACTTAGTTTGACAGATGTCGAATTCCAGCCCTAAACTTTTGATACCACGAAATGGATAACCCTTTACAGTTACTGCATATTTTAATAGTGGTATAAGTCAGTCTGTTTTCAAAGTTTGGCAAAATAGTTATTAGTAATTTTGTAATGTCTTCAGGTTGTGGTTCAAGTATGATCAGGTAATCCTATTCATGTAAAAATGCACTATTTATAGTTAATTGTAGACATTATACGGCGAAGAAGTATAAGTTATGTAACAAGAGAAGCTCATTTTTGTAGAACAAATGACTCAGAAAGATTTTATTTCGTCGCAACCACCAAAAGAGAAACACCAATGCAAAAGCTGTGTCTTAGCTACACAGTAAAAAGTTTTAGTCTAATCCTAAAACCGAACGGTGTTCTGCATAAACTATTTTGGAATTAACTTTAAAATTAATTCCGTAATAGTTTATATGTAAGACCATCTAATTATTATTTAAATACTCCAGTGAACGTTTTTAACACCGTATATAAAATTTTACGATTTTTTCTATAACATCTCGGATTTAAAATAACACCTAAATTTAATTTTAATTTTTTTATCACGAATAACAATTCCTGTTAGTTTAGATATTACACCAAACCAGGTATCAACAAAAAATTTGTTTTTTTAGTTTATTACTTTCAGTTTTACTATAATGCCTAAGAAGAATTAAAATTCTCTCTTACAATAATTTAATTCCTTTAAGTTTAAAAACAACACTTAAAGAGGTATTGAATTCATATGTTTGCAGAAAATCTAGAAAAAAAAACAACACTTAAGTCGTTTTGCTCTCATTAAACTATTTCTTTTGGTTTAAAAACAACACCTAAAAAGAATAAAAACTCTCTCATTCTCCCTGTCGCTTGAAATTAATGCAAGTAAAAGTGTTAAAGTAATACCTTTTTAAACCACGTGCTTATAAAAATAGAAAGTGCTTATTCATTCAAAAAAGTGAGAACAGTGAGTGAGTTAAAATGTATGTTAAAGTAAAAAGTGGTGCAGAATTTTTTATAGTTAAAATTTCTGATCCAGAAGATGAGGATTTCACTTCGGATAGAATAATAATTTCAAGTAAGTATATATTCCAACAAATTAATTACTTTTTTAAAATAGCTGATCAAATATAATGTTTTTTAATTAAAGTTTTAAACAAGTTGAGTGTTGACACGGAAGGCAAAGAATTTATATTTAAAGATCGCGACGGTGCCCAGATTGATTTTGATGAGCTGCCTGGAATTATATCGCAGTATAGAAGCTGCAGCTATTTTTTTGTAGAGTTTTGCTATGACGGAACACCTTCATCGACTAAAACTACAAATATTAAAAAGGTTAGCAAAAAGCTTTTTTTAAATTCTTTCATTATAAAGCAAATATTGCAGGAATTAGAGTATTATCTTAAAAGCGGGGATTTTTCTTTCATCTTTAATGAATATTCAGCCAAACAAAATTTAAGCGATAGTTCCCGTCGTTGTTTGGTACGTGAATCAATTAACTTTTTGCGCCGACGAAGTGGAAATTACCCGACTCGAGAGGACAAGATTGCATTAGCCGAAGCAATAATATATATGTTTCCAGCATATAAAGTTGAAGACAGCAATTGTGGTGGCATTGTAAGAAATATATATATATATTGTATTTGTGTAAAGTGTGGCTCTAATTTCTGATCTTTTATTCAAATTATTAAGGATTTATTTTTTAACCCTAATACCAATACTGGCTATTTAGTTGCAAAGTTAAAAAATTTTAACTCTAAGAGGCGCAAGTTGTCGACAGCAACTACAGAAGTAAGAAAACCCCCTGAAAGTGACAGTGCTAGCGACGATGAAATTATAAGTCAAGAAGATCTTCATTTTTTTCAAAATTGCTTAGTTACTGAACAATTAACTACTGTAAAAGAAAAGCTGCAGCAAACATTAAAGGCAAGAATTAAATATTGCACTCCTGATGTAAACGTATTACAGGCTTTTCCGATATTCGTATTTGATTCTTCATTGGTAACAAATTATATATAGTTGTATATATTTTCTAATTTACTATATATATTTTTATAGATTTTATTTGATTTTGAACTTCGCTATGGTGAAATAAAAGCAAATGGACTGCTTAAAAATTGGGATAAATATAAAAATTATGTTGAGGAAGTAGCAAGTGAGGCTGGTGGACAAAACTTGGGATGTTTAGCGGACTGGTCTGTTGACATCTTACCATTTTTCTATCTTTTAAAATTGCTTCCTTCGACGGCTGCTGGAAGAGAAACAAAAAAAGCGAATATTCATAAATCGGTAGATAGCTTTATAACTTTTGAAGAGGTAATTTGTAAAATAAAATAATACTATTATTATTTAATTATTTAACTTTTTATTTATAGCTTCACACACCGATAGGAGAATACAAATTTGGATCTCAGCAACCAACTATAATTGCAGTTGGAGAAACAAAATCGTCTATTTCTCAATATTTTATAAGTTTGGATGGAAAATGTATTAATCTGCCCCTTGATTTTACCTTTGTACAGGTATTCGATCTATTTTTTAAGTCCTTTTATGTATTTAATGTTGAGTTTGACATAACCTTGGCCAACTTTTTGCGTTTTTTTGCGAAGTTCATATATAATATTGACAAGAAAAAGGCGACAAGTACAAGACTAGTTGAGATACATTCTAAATTTCAAAATAAGTTTAAAAACGTATCCCAAATTTAGTAGTCCTACTTCATACACTAAGTAATTTTATGTAACTAGTATCTATACTTTAAGTACACTATAAATTTTACAACTTAATAATTATCAGCACTAATTTAAGCATTTAATTTTTTCACACTTTTCCCTTATTTTTCCAAACATGAAATATTTTTGCTTTATTTGTGACCGAGAGTTCGATTCAGTTGCATTTGTTATATTTCATTTAAAACATGAACATTTTCTCGCTGAAGCCCATGGCTTAAAATTAAAATGTTTAGCCTCTAAAACCTGTAAAAAATTGTTTTCAACATTTAGTTCGCTAAGCAGACATTCTAAAAGTTGCATTCTGGCATCTACAGAGAGTAATAACATCTTAAAGAAAACAAAAATTGATAAAGTGCAGCCATATGAGGTCCAATTAAACAGTTTGAGGAATGAAAGTGCTGCCTTCGATTGTCACAGTGATTTTAATGTTGTTAATGGCAATAATACTATCGATGCAAAACATATTGTTAATAAAGAAGCCATCTGCAATCTGCCAATAATTCAAAATTCGTCAGTACCATTCTTAATTTCGTCGCTATCTAAACAGCTCTTATCATGTGGAATTTCACAAAAGAATACTGGAGAACTACTGAAAACTTTTGACAGCATCTGCCAAAAAAGTTTTGAGGAATTTGAAAGTTATATATTAGAAATGCATTCAGAAATAAATAAAGTTCAATTCAAAATAAATTGTTTAGATTTTAGAAAAAAATTTGATGCTGATTGCAAAAAATATTCCAGTAAATTTAAACGAGATAAACTAAATTGTACAGGAAATTTTTATGTTGCACCAGTTTCTAGATCCTTAGGAGGACGATGGGTAATCCGAAAGAAAAAAAACCATTTGCATCCCACTAAACATTTCGTTCAATCCACATTTCAATATGTGCCCATTCTTATAACTTTAGAAACTCTTTTTAAAAATCAATCATTCAAGGAACTTTATTTTTCAAGCAATCATTCTTGTGATAGCAAAAAGCTTGAAAACTTTTGTTGTTCGGAAAATTTTTGTAACTCGGATTTCTTTAAAAAGGAAAAACACGCTTTGCAAATTCAAATATTTTATGACGAATTTGAAACGGCAAATCCACTGGGTAGTAAAACTGGTTTATATAAAATCGGTGCAATATACTTTACCATCAGAAACTTACCTTTTCATTATAATTCAAAAATTACCAACATTCATTTTATAAAAAATACAAAAAGAGCTCCTTTACGATGTTTTATAGAACTTCTTTGGAAGACAATTCCGATTTTAATGTGTTAGACCTTTCACCTAAAAGAGGAAGGCCAAGAATGTACGGAAGTATTTAGTTGCTTCCATTATACATTAGACCAATAATAGAAGAAAACGTAAGGATATGATGGATTTACTACCCTATATAAAACCAATTTTCCACAAATACTTTATTTTCCTAAATACTTAAAATAAATTACATAGTTACAATGCACAGTAGGGCAGAATCAAAATAATTTGGAAATAGCTCAGCCATTTGTAAAGGGCTAGGCCGATTGATCCAAAATCTAGTCTAGTTTTTAACTAAGAATAGATATAATCTTGAAATTTTTTCACAATATTGAAAATTGTTTAAAATATTTTGAAAACACTGAACCAGCGTATCGAAATATCAAAAATTTTAATTTTAAAATGCTTATAACACACTCATTTTAAAACATAATTAATAGATTAAACCACCATTTTATAGGTATTAAGTAGACCTTTAATTTTTAAAAATCACACAAGAATTGAAGAAATGTCAAGCTCTAAAGGGATTTGCAGGGCCGAGGTACCCAAATTTGAGACCACATAGCGCCACTCCTGGTAAGTGGATGGTGCCCACCGTCAAAACTTAAGCTGAGATACTCCTCTAATATGCTCATGCCTAGCCCTTACAAATGTCTGAGTTATTTCCAAAATATTTTGATTCTGCCCCACTGTGTAATGTAATGAGTTTGAGAAAAATGATAATTTCTAAAAAAAATATTTCTTGATGGTTTAAGTCAATTATAAAGCCATGCAATTAATTTTGAAAATGGTATAAAATTTTTTAACCTTTCAAAACCATATTACCTTTTAAAAATGGTTATAAGTTTCACAATCACAATAAACACTCATTTGTTGGCACTATTTAATTTTCAAAATATTTTATTCCATAATACAAAAATATTTTTTAAGTTCTTTAAATTGCAAACCTCTTAATATCTCGAAACAAGAAATATATGACTAATACCACTTTCATAAACAAGGGCTCAAGTAAGCAAGTAATTTAAACACTGTTAAAATAATTTTGTTTTTAAATGGCAAATATTATTTGTTTTTGAAGTGAAAACTTCTGTAGGTACGTTGAGCACTTTTTGGTTGAAGAAAAATTATTGAACTCGTATCATCGTCAACATAACGTTGGATTTTATAGATAGATAGATAGACTGAGTGACTGTGTGATTGATTGTCTAACTGACTAACGGTCTGACTGTTTGACGGTCGGACTATTTGACGGTCTGACTGTTTGTCGGTCTGACTCACTGTTTGGCGGTCTGACTGTTTGACAAACTGACGGTCTGACTCACTGTTAGACGGTCTGACGTACTGACGATCTGACGGTCTTACTCACTATCTGACGATCTGACTGTCTGACAATTTGACGGTCGACAAACTGACGGTTTGACAGCCAGACTATTTGACTATCTGACGGTCTGAGTATTTGACGGTCTGACTATCTGACGGTCTGACTATTTGACGCTCTGACTGATTGTTTGGCTGACTGAATGTCTGAAGGACTGTGTGACGATCTGACGGTCTGACGAAGTGTCTGATGGTCTCACTGACTGTCTGCTGGTTTGTCTGACTGACGGTCGACTATCAGGTGGTCCGTCTGAATGTATGTCTCACTGTTTTGTCCATCGGCATCCCTGCCATTCAGTTTGTCTTTATGCATTCATTCATTCTATTAGCAAATGATAATTTTAACATACAACCGTTAGCAACATTGCAATGTTTTAGTTTGAAAAAAAAAACGAAACATGTTTAGATTCTCTATGATACAGGTTTTGTGCTGATTCACTAAACAAAACAAAAAGGAGTTTATGCGTGTTATTGTAATGATTTAAAAAAGAAATGAACTAATGGAGATGCAGATCTCTAGTATTTACAACGTTTACTGCGTTAACTGCGTCACCAAAACATATAGAAATATATATAAATATATGTATGTATATACATATATATTTATACATATATACATATACATATATATTTATATATACATACATACATACATACATACATACATACATACATACATACATACATACATACATACATACTCTTAAGAGAGATAATACAATTACAAATTATATTTTTTAACTTAATTTATCAAGTAGAGTAACGAATATCTACGCTAGTAGTGTAACACTCAAAATCTTTGGTAAAAATTGAACCCACAACCCCCAGACTGATAGCTAAATTTTTAAGGCTAATTTTTAAGGTGTGCTAGGCCTACTTGCCTTAAAACTTTAAGGCACATTTTTTTAATTTAGTTTATCGATTTTTAATCTGCAAATACTACTTTATTAAACAATAGACCAAAACCGGTGCATTAATAAAATTTTAGAAAAAAAAAAATAAGCAGAATAACCAAAGTCAATAAATTGTATGTACATCTAAAACCCTTAAGGCTTATATTAAATTCTTAGCAAAAAGTTACATAATTTAGTAACTAAAACAATGTAGCTGCAAGTTTTACAAAATACTTTTCTCTATATGGCATTTAAGACTCGTTGAATTTAAAAATACAATAAAAATAAAAGGGTGTATTGCAATTATACATTTTCATAAACTAAGCGTTATTTATTACTCTCAGTGTATTTTAATTGTTGTTTTTTTTTATATATTTTTAATTACATTTTATGATATTTAAAACATAAAAGTTTTATTACTGTTTGTGCGAATGATGAAGAATATGCAGAACGCAAACTCACTGCTTTGATGCTGTCATTGTCAGCCTATCTGCACATCTGCTTGGTAACCTTTAGAAAGAACATTTACTGAAACCTTACTATTTAATTAAATCGACTTAAAACTAAAATTATATTATCTTTTAATTCGTTAATAAAATAATTGAACTTTTAATAGCTTCTTTTTTTCTAAGAAAATGTTTTTATAAAACTGTATTGTAAAAATAATCTAAGAATAGCTTTTTGTTTATTTGAAATCAATTTATTCCTTCTATTATAAATTTGTTTCTATTTATTCCTTCTATACGAATCCTTAAGTTTTATATTTAACTACACAATTTTCTCTGAGGATTTTTTAAAACTTTAAAGCACAGCAATGAATGTACTGCAGTTATTTTGTTGTATTTATAAATTCCTATTTCCTTAAATAATAGTATTCACAGGATAAAGTTGAAAGTCTATAGATGTATTGGAAACTACTAAACATTTATTGGAAAGGCATAAGTTTGAGTATTAAATGTTTTAACTTGGAATATTTGTTTTGGCCTGTAAATTTGTGTGTTTAAATACTACAAGTTGATATTTGTTTAAGCAAAAAATAACGATACCAATAACAAATAGTTTATTGGTATGTGAAGAAAAATATCAGTACCCTACAAGCAATATGGTAGTCGACTACGAAAATAACACACTTTAAGTCAACTTGTATGGCCCAACTATAATCTAACTACAAGTCAATGTACATAAATGCAAAACCTCCCCAAAATCAAAAATAAAATTATTTTTCACAATTTTGTTTTAAATATTTTTTATTTAAAAAATTAGAATTTATAACACATCCCTAGGGTTTGTTTGTATTTTTAACCGACTTCAAAAAAAGAAGGAGGTTTTCAATTCGTCTGTTGCTTTTTTATGTTTGTGCCCGCAGAACTCAGTCATTTCTGAACCGATTTTAAAATTTTTTCTTTATTAGAAAGGAAATGCTTACAGATTGGTCCCATTTTAAAAGAAGATCAGAATTTTGAAAACTAAAGGGTGTCCCCATACAACATACGTGTTTTTTACGTGTATTATGAACCGTAAAGGGCACCCTTTTAATTATTTTAAAAAACTGCTTATTACTATAGCTGCCAATAACAGAAATTAATAAAAAATAAATTTAAAAATGAAAGGGTGTCCCCATATGTGACGTCATTTTATATATATGAACCATTTGAACCGTTATAGACAATCACTTGAAAATTGGACAGAATGTTCAATATTTATAATCAGAAATTAAATATTTATAATTAGAAGTTAAAGGGTGTCCCAATAGTTGATGTACTTTGATGTATATTTCATAACTTTTGAACCGTAACAGAGAGATGGTTGAAATTTACAAAGAACTTGTATATCTAAATCCTTTATAACATCAAGTATATAATTTAAATTTGGAAACTAAAGGGTGTCCCCATAATTGATATAATTTTACCTATCTAGCCCTATCTTTTGAACCGTTATAGACATACACTTGAAAATTAGACAGAATCTCTACTACTATGTCCCCTATAAAAACATTTATAAATATTTAAAATTTTAAAGGGTGTCTCAATAGTTGAGGTAAATTGAGGCATATGGCCAAACTTTTGAATTGTTTTACACAGACATTTGAAATTTACAAAGAATCTGTCCTTTAAAATAAGTACCATTTTAAACGCGGCTTGAAAATGATGTCTTTACATCGAAAGCGCTCGCCAAACGTACCAAAACAGCCAGTGACGACGGTCTTCACCGAAAGATATGACAACAGTTTAAAATAAGTGTTTAATTTAAAATTGTACATTAAAGGGTGTCCCTTAGGTGATATTTTTTAAGCTATATGGCCATATATTTGGAACCGTTACCTTTTATTACTGTGTCAGTAATAATAAGTGTGAAAAAATAAAGGGTGTCCTCATATCTGACGTAATTTGTCGTATATGGCTTTATCTGCTTAACCATTATGAATAGACATTTGAATGTACAGAACGTATATTACTATGTCCGTTAGAGCAACAAATATAAAAGTATTTGATTTGAGTACTATTTCTAACAGATTACTTCCTTTTAAATTTTTAGTTTAGAATTGATGCACATATATTTGTTTTGTAGTTGGTAATTTTTTGGCAAGAATTATTAAATTATGATTATATCTTAATGTAATTTGGAAGGAAATATCTGAGTGACCATTGAGCATTTCATGTGTTAATATTTTTAATGAAAAAGAAAAGGCATCAATCATTAACAAATTATATTGATGCATATTTGTACAAAGTTTGCACTTTTTTTTGCATATTTGTACAAACTCTTTTTATAGCTAACTGATATACATATGTACATACATTTAGTTTATAGCCAACTACAAATTGACTAACTTTAGGCTAACTTGTAAGTAGTCAGTAAGACAATGGACTTCGCTTTAGGAAAGCACAATGTTAAAAAAGTCAGTTATTTTTAATAATAATAATAACAGGATGCAAAATAGTTAGCTTAAAGTAAATTAAAAGTTAGTTGAGTTGCTTATAGGGTATTTACAGGTTAACTCTTTTTAGGCCACCGCACAGTGCTTTGTTCCCATATAACGATGGGGAAAAAAAAGAAGGATTTGACACAGACTTTTGAAATTAGGCTAAATGTAACTATATTTAGCCTAATTAACTATATTTAGCCTAATTAAGATAAGTTTTAGTTTTTGAAAAAATCGGAATAAGGGCACGCCTACCGCCCATGTCCTAAAAAGCAAATGTTTTTATATTTGCTATTATTCAACAAAAAATGTGAAAAGATAGGTTTGTTAAAACCATCATAATCGCTCTTGAAAAAAGGACTCTTGCTCCTGTCAAATGTCCTTTATAGAAAAAATGCAATAAATCTTACAAATATTAAGCGAATTTCATGAAACTTATAAATATCTATTAGTACAGAAGTGCACATGACTGTTTTTGACTAACAGTCACGCATACTCAACTTTGGGAATATTTACTCACGCACAATCACGCGCAAATAAATTTAGAAAAAAATCTTTTCAAAGCACATCACCACTACCAGTTTTTTAGTAGTTTTTCGTTTGCATTATGAACAGTCATGCCCAAAAGGCAACCAAAATATGCAAAAGAGCATAAATGAGACAAAGGCTTCAGTATATTGTAAATACATTTCTTCACTCGGTAATGATGAACTTAAAATGAGTATTCGTTCCTTTCGCCGCATATGGGCCAAATACATACCATATGTGACAGTTATGAAACCAGTACACTTTAGTACACTTCTAAGTAAGTTAGGTCTTACCAGTTTTCACCACGTGAAAGAGCGTCTCAAAAACTATCGAAACCAAAAAAAAAAAGTGGAAGATGGCCAATTAATTGCCATCTTCACGCAAAAGAAAGAACATGGTTATTGTATGGTCACGGCAACCACACTATGTTCTCTCTAACAATACATGTTTTCTGTGAACAAATTATAGTTATTTTAAACAATACTTTGTCACGATAAACAAGTTCGTGTTAACAGTTAATCATTCAATGGTTATACGCACCAAAAAACCAATATGGTTGATTTGAACCATATTAAAATTCAAACCAAAACCAATTTTTTTTTATATTTAAAAACAAAATTGTAATTACAACCAATATATATTATTATTAAACATAGTATGTTTAATATGACTAAAAATAAACAAATAATGTTTGGTTTTAAAAATACATATTTTGGTTTTGGCATTTTTTCAGTTCAGGAATATATGTGTAAGCTACACATTTGTAGTCAACAAATGAATAATTTTTTATTATAAATTATAGTTTTAAATTAAAAATATCAAATATCAAAGGTAAGCAAAAAATATGAAAATATGTATGTAAGTCTACATCGAAATATTCGTGTATTTGTTTTTTTTATTTAATAAATATAATCATACGTAGTCACATATAATCATTTACATGTTTCACATTATATTATAGTATGTTTATATTATAAATATAATTATGGTTGTATTTTACAATGTTATTTTTATGTAAGACAGTACTATGTTCCAATGCCAATAATATTATTATTATGGTTTAAAAAAATATGGTAAAATAATCTGTAGAAGATGTTTAAAATACTTTAATAACAAAGTAATTCCACAAAGAGAAAATACAATTGCATATTTGCCAGTGAGTAATTCATATTTTGTTATTATTTCAAAGCAGCGCCATCTATTGCGCAACTGTGTTTAAAATATCCCGATTTCAAAAATAAATAAAAAATCTAAATTTGTAAAAAATTGGCGTACTTTCACTGCCTTTTCTGCACTTTCTCTTGAAAATAAAATACTTTTGCAGAAATATCCTATATTGCAACCAGGATACTAAGGTACCTCCTCACAAAATTTTGTTAAAATCCATCCAGTAGTTTTTACGTAATGCGAAGACGGACAGAAAGACAGACAGACACACAGACAGACACACAGACAGACAGATTTACTGCCGTCTAGTTTTAATGTCATTTTCATTAATATTTCATATATTAATATTTAATTAATTATTTATATTTAATTATTTATTTTAACCTTTTGATTATTATTATTATATACAATTTATTTGCAAAAGTTACAAATAGCATACAATTTGTTTACTTAATACAACTTGACTTTAAATAGCAGCTCATAACCATTATTAAATTTTCAGATTCCACATTTCTAAAGGGTCTGTTAGTCATAGACATTACAAAGCATAAAACATGCAGCAAAAAATGGCAAACAAAATGAAAAAACCAAAAATTGCCAACATTAAAAAAGTAATCTTGATTATCATCATCTTTTTATTATAATTTTAAAAAAGATAGAATATTTTAATGCAGAAGCTTCGGAAATGCTGCACTGTCACAAAAGACTTAATTTCTAAACCCTCTTCAGATTTTTTGCTTGTATTATTTTCTTATTTTTGTTATTTTTGCTTTTTGTTGGTGCTTTCGAAAAATGTCATGATTTGGTTGATTGTATTAAAAGTTTTAAAAAAACTACTAGCCACTTTAGCCTTTTGCTTATTGTCGCATCGTAAATAATTCATACATAAACTGCAAAAATCATCGACTTATAAAAGACTGCTTATGACTTTGCCTCTAGTTAAAATGCCATCAAGTAAGTTGTAAAGTATGATGATGTACCAAATTTTCTAGATAAGGGAATATTGTGAAAATATCATCATTCGATATTGATACACTTGGCTGTATTAGAAAAAGTTGAAAACTTTATATCAGGAATATTTTTTCTTAATAAATTAAATTAAACAGTAGCTGACATTTTAAACATTAATTTTTTTCTTGCTGTTACATTACTTGTAATTGCATTTGTTTCAAAATAGCATACACTCTCGATCAAATGAGTAGAACCACTTAAATTTCTATTATTTTATCAGAACATCTATTTTGAGTTTTTTTTTTTTTTTTTTTTTGTGATAGCTTAAATTTGACTGCCAACGGAAAGCGAACTTTTCTAAGATTAAGAAAATTTAATTGAAAAATTTTTGATTTTTTTTGTAGAACCATTTAATTAATTTGTATGAAAAATCCATTATTTTCTGATGTTATAAAAAGATTATTGATATTATTTTAGAAATTTTAATAGTTGGTGCACGCTATAGCCATAAAATGACTTCAAATAGTCCAAATAAATCTCATTACAGCAGTCCTTAATGGCTTGAATAATTAATTCCTTATAATGAACTGTCTTCCCCCTGCAAAATCCTTTCGAAAAGACAACCCTAAATATTTTCAATAACGTTTAGTTCGGAAGAATATTAGTGACCAATAAAAAAACGAATAATTTTGGTTTGACATAAATCCATTTACAGCTCTGACATTATGTAAAGGAGAATTTTCTTGTTGCATAATTCATGGAATCGGGCTTAATTATATAATCTGCTTTAGTAATTTTTACAATCTGATTTTCTAAATCGATGATGCCATAATACTTTATAGCAACCCAGTCCTTAAATCCCCTCTTTCTGCTGTGATGGCGATAAAAAAATAGCTTTCTTGAAGAGTAGAAATAATAATTGTAACCACTTGGGCCAGTACACAGAAAAAACTTTTTTCTTCAATTTAAGATTTTAATTAGTTTCTGATACAATTTTTATTAATTTTTTAATACGTTGTGTGCATCCTAATTTGTGGAACAAGATTAACGTGAGTACCTGCCATACTCGGCCTAACCTCACGGTGGGCTTACCACCGAGTGAAACTTAGGCGTAGACTAGCGCCCCCATTGTGTAGTATAACAACACTTTACGATTGCCACCAATCGCTTTTTGTGTGTGATACAGTCACAATGAGTAGCAATTTATATAATATGGAAAGCCTTTCCAAGGCAAGCCTAGATCCATATTATAACCTCTTGCTTAGGGGTTTGGAGACTATCCAAACTCCGTCTGTTGAGAGTGCAACAGCACACTTGATCGACCTTGCACCTTACCTACTTAATCGATCTTAAACCACAACCACCACGTGTACCCCCGAAGGGGACCTCACCAATAACCGGTCACAGAGAGGATAGGCTCTCTGTGGGGCCACCGATTCCCGTGGTACCAGTCCTTTGGGCACTGGTCGGGCCTCGAAGAGAACCCGTGATTTTACTCACAGACCTTTTCTTCCAGATTTAGGCTCTAGGAACCCTAGCGTCTGGTGCCCCTATTTTCCCCAAGTGGATCGCGTCAAAGCATTTGCCATATTCCTGCAATGACTGTTGGAACCCCCGGGGGTTGTGTGCGTCCTAATAATATTTTGTTTGATTTTGCTTTGAAAGTAATCCCTACCAATTTTTAAGACTCTTATCCATCGCTGGATAAAATTCTGAAATTCTAAAAGTTATTTTAAAGCTCTGTAAAAAGTGTTTAAAATATTTTTAATAACAATGGAATTTCACAAAGTAAAAATACAAATCAAATACAAATTTATTCAATTGGCTATTTGGCAGTAAGTAATTCAAAATTTGTTAATATTTTAAAACAGCGCCATCTGTGTTTAAAATATCGCGCTTACAAAAATAAAAGGTGCCTTAAAGTATGAAGTACCTTTAAATCGATAAAATTGCGTACTTTCAGTGCCTTTTCTCCACTTTCTCTTGGAAATAATATATTTTTGCGGGAAAAAGTATCCTATATTGGGACCAGAATATTAAGGTACCTTTTCACAATTTTTTTTTTTTAATTTATCCATTAGTTTTTACGTGATGCGAACATAGACAGATAGACAAGAAATAAGTTACTGTTTTATTATATGTATGTATAGATCAGGAAAGAAAAAACCTACAATTTTTATTTAATAAACTAGCTGTGCCCGCCACGTCGTGGCCGTCCTGACAATATTTTGCTCGGTTTTGCTTTGAAAGTATTCCACACCAATTGAAAGACTCTTACTTTTATAATGCTTCAGTTATGGTTTTATCTATTTAATTTATAAAATTTATAAAAAATTCTAGAAATTATTGTAAACCTCTATAAGTGGTGTTTAAAATATTTTAATAACAATGTAATTCCACAGAGTAAAAATACAAATTTTAATCAACTGGCGCCATCTCTTGCGTAATAGTTTGTCAAATATCCCAATTTCAAAAATAAAAATAATCGTGTTAAAAAAAACCGTGTTGAAAATATCCCAGTTTTAAACCGAAAATTTTAGCACCTTTAATCCGGAAATTGCATTTTTCACTGCTTTTTCTCCACATTTATTTGAAATAAGATGTTTTTGAGGAATAAAAATTATGTTATATTGGGACCAGGATGATAGGGTACCTCCTCACAAAATTTTTTTAAAACCCAACCAGTAGTTTTTAAGTGATGCGAACACAAACAACAAAGGACAGTCATACAGACGGAAATGAGTTACTATTTTATTATTAGTATAGATAATTGTGTCAATTAAATATTTAATTAAATTTGTGTTTGAAAGTAATTAAATCCTTTCATTGGTGCACAATTTTTTTTCGGTGTACTCCAACCATTAACATTATCTCTTACTTGAATGTTCCATGTCATGTCATTTGGTTTATTTATGGGTCTCTAAATATTCTGAAAATCAGTGGGCCCTTCAAACAAGGTGTCATCAGTTTTTGTCTAATATCTTATTCATACTAAGTCATAGCCCTTCACTTTTGTGGGCAATAAGGTAGCTAAGGTTTCGTTAAAAAAAACTATATTAATATTTTAGACCAAAAAAGGTATTTATTCCTGTACTTTTTTTGAAAAAAAGTATACGTTTTTTTTTACTTTTTTCCGGGCTCTCAAATTTTCACAAAAAATATATGGAAATATTGTAGCTACTATAAAAATGAACAACTCTTGTGAACATACCAATACAATCTGAACGTGTCTAGGCACCTTAAATAGCTTGAAAAGCTAAGCGCTATCACCTAGTAAGAATTAGACAAAATCTGATGACACCTTGTTTGAAGGGCCCACTGATTTTCAGAGGCTTTCGAGGTTAATAAATAAAAACTGGTCACCAAAATCAGTATAGATTATTATTATGTTGTTTTTAATTTCGTTAACCTGAGGGTGCTGTAGCTTAAGTGGTTAGCACGTTGACTACTAAGCAATGGTCACGAGTTCAAATCTCAGCCGTGGCAACATCAATTTTTCTGATATGTATTAATTTTTCTTCATAATAATATATCTCAGCGCCCTCCTCCGCCGGTATTATCACATAGCACTAAATCGCCGGCGAAGTAAAATAATTAAAAATTGACTATGCTAGCTTCAAACTAATTCGCCTAAATAACACCAGAGGCGCTGCAATACTGTTCTAAAAATACTCATAACGTGCAATTGCAGTGTTGCCAGAATCGAAGCTTTACTATCACACTAACCATCTATCTTATCTACTACTATCCCTTTCCAAAGGAAGTACCACAGTTAATGTAGGCATTAATTAACTGCCTGAGTGGTACTTCTCTTAAAAAAAAAAAAAAAAAACCTAATTCTCATTTTTTAACATAAGTTGTATTTTTAGCTTAACTAAAGTTTAGGTTACGATTTCGTGATGAGCTACAATAAGTACATAGCGAAATGGCCATACAAGCTGATTTGTTCGCCTCTCGCCGGTGTAAATCTGTTTCAGAGTTTGCCGCGTATGGCGAAGTTCGTCCCACGCCGCACAGTGGGACAGAATCAAAAAATTTTGGAAATAATTCAGCGTTTTGTAAAGGGCTAGGAGGATTGATACAAAATTTGACACAAGCATATCAAAGGAGTATCTAAGCTTTAGTTTTGATGATGGGCACCATCCACTTTCCAGAGATAGCGCTATGTATTCTTAAATTTGGGTACCTCGCACCTGCAAATTTTCTACTTCAATCAGGGATGGTGAATGAAATTTTTAAATTATACCACCCCGCATTTAAAATCGTTCATTCTGTTCTAAAATTGTTCTAA